>JAJSOF020000005.1:190076273-190118773 GCA_025594305.2 Periplaneta americana
TATATTTATATAGAACTGACACATTTCTTTCATTAAATGTTTCAAAACGAATTGTGCTAGCGACAACTTATTATACCTAAAATGTAGAGGAATTTTGGGAGATTATTTACCTCTATAGCAAATGTTGAAAATGTCCTCCATCCTGCATAAGGCACAACTCAACACGTCGTTCCATGTTACTGGCCACTCATTGGAGGACTCTGTTGTCAATAGCTTGAATCTCCTGTGTGATGTTGTGCTTCAGATCGTCCAATGTCTGGGGACGTGTGGCGTAAACCCTGTCTTTTAAGTAACCCCATAGAAATAAGTCCGGCGTTGTCAAATCCGGAGATCTCGGTGGCTACAGGTTCCTGGAAATTATTCGGTCGTCAAAGAAACTTGCAATTATTTCCATGGATTCATTTGATGTATGGCATGTAGCGCCATCTTGCTGAACATATCCTTGACTCAGCTCTACATCGTCCAGTTGCTCAACAAACTCCATGAAAATTAGCCGGTACTCTGCAGTGTTCACAGTCTGGTTCACTCACCAGAGATCCAGTTGTTTCCAATTTGTTTACCAGTCCCAGTATTGTGTTTCTTTTGGGAGGATTGCGAACACCAAATTCTCTCTGGTATGCCCTTTGAGTAGCTGTAATTGAATTCGTAATCCAGTATTGCTTCACAAGGAAGAGTCGTTGATTTAATGTGTACTGCATTTTCACGTTGACACAAAATGTCGAAAACAGCTGCCAACAATAGGAATGAAACATAAACATCTGCGCATCTAGTGCTGCCAACAATAGGAATAAAACATAAACATCTGCGCACCTAGTGACAAGGAATCGAAACTCCAGAACATTCTGCTTAATTTGGTGCTAAAATTGGGTCAGTGCTGCCAACAATAGGAATAAAACATAAACGTCTGCGCATCTAGTGACAAGGAATCGAAACTCCAGAACATTCTGCTTAATTTGTTGCTAAAATTGGGTCATTGAATGAATTTCCAACGGAATAATTAAAGAAAGAAATGTGTCAGTTCTATATAAATCACTCTGTATTATATCATCAAAATTACATTTGTCGTTTATTTTTCGTTGTAAATTTGCAAAGAAATATCACGAAATTAGCCGTGTTACGAAATTAGCCGAGCTTGCCCTACGTAAATTAGTTTTTATTTTACTACATGTTTATTGACCTACGATAAAACAGTGAATTGTTATTTTATGGTAGTCCACAAAAATGTTAAACTTAATTAAAGCACTCATAACTTTTTAAAATATTTGACAAACATGATTGTCCAGCGACATGGAAAGATTTGCAGGTGTAGACAACTCATTCGTTGCGGAGTAGCATTACGTATTTCGGTATCTAACCGCTATGCACACCATTTACTACAATCACCATTTTCATGGTTAACTTCAAATCATTTACCTTCGTCGAAACAATGGACTGTCACCGAATATAATGCGTCATTAAACAAAACAATTCGGCTCCGGCGAAATGTGAATTACAACCCAGGCTTTCCAGTTTTGTCGGCAGAGCCAAAATCCCTATGGAAATTACAACTATAAATTTATGCTAGACATATCTCTGAATTAACTGTATTACAATCATAAAACAGACAAAATCATAAAATTTAGTCGTAAAGAGAGGGAGAGAACATGGGGGGACCAGACAAAGAGAGAAGAGATGCACTGCGAAAGAAGAGGCATTGATTTTGGCGCAGTGTCAACCCAGGGAGCCCCAACAATTAATCAGCAGCGCGCCTACTGGTGCTCCATCGCAATTGAACTCGTGACAATTGCCGGTCGCAGTGTACGCCATTATATTTTATGGTGAGTCAGCCAGGAGCAATAATTCACAATACAGTGTCATCTATAAGCAATGAGCGCAAGACATTAATATTTAACTCTTCGACGCGGAGGCTTAAAAATTGAAAGATGTCTGCCTTCATACTGGTAATTATTGTTATTACAAGTGCTGAGGTCCGAGTTCAACCAAGTTTGATAAGGATTCCCGGCGGACTTGCGTGTTTACCAATGCGACAAGGACGTCTAGTCATAATATTTATGTTTCATAACGGGTGAAATGGCTTTTAGTTATTCCATGTTTTTTAGTAAATAGCCTTCCAGACCGATTTCAAACTGAAATATTAGCGGTCTCATTCTCTTTAATTTTCGATATTGGCAGCAAAAAAAATGCGTCCTCCCATCCTGCTTGAAACTTTCGTTTTTGTAGAGCAGCGGTGGCGAAAATGTAATCGTGCGCCTAGCCACTGTGTAACCTGCAACGTGCATAGCAACTATGGAGGGAGGCGGACACCCGAAGGGGAAGCGAAGCAACTGTCTGACTTATTAACGGGTTTTCATTTTCCTTACGTCAAGCACTTAAATATAATAATTTTATACAGTACAAGGCTACAAACTAATGTTTAGTACATGTAACGAAGAAAGAAATGAACAATAAATGAACAATATCACAACCTAAAATTAACTGTCTTCAGAATGTCTCTGCGACAAAGTTTCAAAATCAGGAATTATGTCACTTACTGCCAGTCGTAGTTGATCACGAAGGTATTTGTCTGTCAGTCGTGATCTAAATTTGATTTTTACTATTTCAATTGTTGAAAATAATTTTTCACAAACGCAAGTTGTAGCGAACATGGCTTCAACAGAGCAAGCGAAAGAACGAAGCTTCGGATATTTATTTTTTTGGCAAAGATTTGAAAGTTCAACATTAAGAATAATACTTTCAAAATTATTATCAAATATATATCAAAACCCATGGTTCATATTTTTAACTTATGTTTTGTGCAAGGTATATTTCCAGATGTTTTGAAATGTGCCATAGTAATTCCAATATACAAATCTGGAGATAAAAATAATTTAAATAACTATAGACCTATATCTTTATTTCCAACATTTTCCAAATTGCTTGAAAAATGTTTAAAGAATAGATTAATAAATTATTTAGAAAAACATAAAATCCTCTCTAAAAATCAGTTTGGTTTCCGCAATAATATTTCTACTGATGATGCTCTTATTAATGTTACTGGAAAAATTATCAATGAACTAGATATCGGAAACAAATGTTTGGGTATTTTCTTGGATCTACGGAAAGCTTTTGACACTATCAATCATAATTTACTTTTGGACAAACTACATACTATTGGAGTTAGAGGTATAGTTTTAAAATTATTCCAATCATATTTTAGTAATAGAAGGCAAATGACCAAAATTGAAGATCAATTTAGTGAATACAAATATATTGATATAGGTGTACCGCAAGGACAATTTTGGGATCTATTTTATTTCTAATATATGTTAATGATCTGCTAAATATAAATTTAGAAAAATTTAATGGATCTATATATTCATATGCGGATGATACAGTAGTTATTTTCAGTGGTTTTTCTTGGCAAGAAGCATATAGAAATGCTAATATAGGTGCTAATATTGTTAAAAATGGCTTAATTCCAACTTCCTTTCTTTAAATATATCTAAATCAACTTTAGTTCCTTTTTCGTTAACAGCTGCCAGTGTTCAAAATTTAAAATTTAGCGATAAATATAGACTAATAATACACAGTGAAAATTGTTTAGATCCCAAAAGTTGTAAATGTCCACCTTTGAAAGAAGCCACGTATGTCAAATATCTGGGTATCATTATTGATCAGAATTTAAAATGGCCTCATCACATTACTTATCTTTGTAAGAGGCTTCGTAAAACAATTTATAAATTCGTTAATCTTCGATGCTACTTACCCATTAGAGTTCTACGAAATGTTTATTTGGCCATTATTCAGTCTATCATTCAATATGGTATAATTGTTTGGGGTGGAAGTACAAAAATTAATCTTAGTCCGCTAAATTTACTACAAAAACGAATAATTAAAATTTGTTTGAAGAAACGTTTCGATTATCCAACTAAATTAATTTATTCTGAATTTAATGTATTTAATATTGAACAAATTTATAAGTATACGCTGTTAAAACTTTATCATAAAAATCGTAATAAGTTTGTATTACGGACACACAATTATGACACAAGACGAAATATTAATTCAACATTAGTAGAACCTAAATGTCTCACATCTGCTGGTCTAAAGCATAGCATTAATTTTGGCCCTCGGTTGTACAATGCTTTAACTAAATTACACCCAGAACTTCTAACATGTAACCCACTAACATATAACAAGAAAATTAGAAACGTGTTAATATCTTCAATTTGATTAAATAAATTTATAGCCTATGTGTATGAATTAATCGACCTATATTATATTTGTATTCTACAATTTTGATATATATAGTCCTACTTTTCACGTGCGATATTATTCTTCTCTAGTGTTAATATTATATTATATAATTCCATTGCCACTGTAATTTAAATTTTAGTTTCCTATTTTATTTTAATTATTTATTTTTATTATTTTTTTTATTTTCTATATTTCTCTTATATTAATATTGTATTATATAATTTCTGTAACTGTAATTTTAATTTTATTTCCTATTTTATTTTATTTTATATTCTCTTATAGGCCTATTAATATTATATCTGAACTGCGACCGAACACGAGCGCTGCTCATTCGGTCTCAAATTTTTTTTAATACTACTGTATCTCCTTTTTTTTTTACATTGTTTGTATTATTTTATTTCTGTTTCTCTTGTTTGTTTGTAATTATATTCTTCTGTATATTTAAATTTAAATTTAAATAAATAAAAATACATTTTCAAGTCCTTACATCTAGCTTTCATTTGACATAACATAGTAAATAAGTGAGTTCAAATTGAAGAGCTAACCGCATTATTCGTACATCTGCTGAAAAAGGGTCGACGTACAGAGATGATGATGATGAGGATGATGATGATGATGATGATGACGATGATGATGATGATAACAACAACAATAACACTTAACCTTTTAATGTTTCATCAGTAACATGTAGTATAATGCCGTTTTATGTTATATAATAGTTGTGAACAAATCATACATTTAATATTCTCCTCATATTGAAAGAAAAAAAAATGCGTCCTCCCATCCTACTTGGAACTTTCGTACATGGTTTCGAGAGAGACATATGCCACTCGCAGGTCAGAGACAAATAGAAATGGAACGGAGTTTGACTCCAGTGAGTGAGAGGGTGGGGGTTGGCGGAGGTTAGAAGCAAGCGAAATGCAAAGCTATCACTGCGAGCCACAATGTCTCGCGAGTCACGTTCTCGCCACGGCTGTTGTAGAGGTACAGTGGAACTCCACATATAGACACAGCAATGGTCGTGTGCGAGACGAGGTACGAACTCTGTCTTTCTACGGAGTACAGCGGACATGGGTAAACATGAGGGCTGTACAATGTTTTTTTTTATGGCGTGCGGACCGAAGCATAAATAATTTAAGTACAGAATTTTACATAATATATTGTAGTATATCGACGTTGTTCCTTCAATAACTCCTATGTGCAAAATATACAATTTTTCAGTCGTACATAGGAGACTGTGAATTCTTACATTTTCGAAACAAAGAAATATAATTATGTATAGAAGATTTATTATTTCCTGTATCGCTATTTAAGCTATTTAACAGAACGAAAATCTGAAAATCGATAAATGTCACATAGGAGTTATTGCAGGAACGATAACGATATGCAAAATATATGACAAACAATTCCGCGATTAAGTATAATATATACGTGATACATCTGAAACATAAAACAAACTTCTGGAGGAAAGACTCTCTAACTGTATCTACATGCAAGGCTTTCATTTCAAAACTTCGTACTCTAAATAAAATTAAATGGAAAAAAAAAAAAACACGTAAGTTTAGATATTGAGGGGGAAGCTTAATTGCATTTTAGATTTCACCTCCCACCCCCAGCCACTCCCACTTTGAAATTTCAAATGGCACCCCTATATTTTTATACTTATGAAAGAGCATTCAATTGTTTATACACCACATTCGTTTTCGCATCTTTTCTTTTCTATCGTCACCTGGAAACCTGGATTATTGTTATTGTTGATTAGAGCTGAAGAGAATAAAGTTACAAAAACTTGAACATTTCATTTACTAGTTGTGTTTGTGCATTAAATTATTTTAAAATGGTGTATAACCTTCAAGAAAGAACATAAATCATTCCTATTGATTAAATTTAGGAAATTACACAAAATAAGCTGCGTGTTCATCCTACAATCAACTGATAATAACAAAGCTTCTTATAATCTTATAACCTTTCAGAAGGCTGGTAAGAAGGACATTAATGGCAACTCCAATCTACAGTGTCAATGATTTTAGCAATATTACGTTTTAGATACTATTTGTTTCAACCTCATGTAATTGACAAATCTGTACATTTTAACCTAATTTTATACTATTTCTTTTAAAACTTTTAACCTGTTTTTGTGATTATCTGGTGATTGTATATTTATTTTTTATTTTATTCTTGCATTTATTCATATTATATTAGCCATGTATTATATATATCTACTCTGAACTTGTCCATGGCTGTAAATAGCTGAATGACATTAAATTCATCCGTCCGTCCGTCCCTCCCTCCATCCATCCATCCGTCCGTCCGTCCATCCATCCATCCATCCATCTATCTAAATAATCTCTACAGAAAGCCTGATATTTAGATGAAATTTGTTTTATCCCATGCACGGTTCCGACCGAAATGTCACATTCTTCAGCGATGGCTCTGATTGATTCACCTTTTTTAAGCCGTTCCAATATTTGTATCTTCTGCTTCAACATAAGTACACATTTTTTGTTCCCTGCCTCGCTGCCAACGTGTACCAGTATCTGCACACTACTGCACTGGTTCAACTGGTTAGCCCTGTGCAGCACGGGACAGGATGCGTTGACTTACCTTGTATCGTGAAGTATACCAGAGTGAGCGTCTATTTGTGGAGTTGCACTGTACATGGTTTCGAGAGAGATATTGCGACGATACGCCACTCGCAGGTCAGAGACAAATACAAATGGAACGGAGTTTGACTCCAGTGAGTGAGAGGTTGGGGGAAGTAGGAAGCGGGAGAAATGCATAGCTATCATTGCGAGCCACAATGTGCTCGCGAGTCACATTTTCGCCACGGCTGGCGTAGGGTATGTTAAAACTCTGAACAAAGCGCCCCGCATCGCGGTCGGGCTGTACCACGTGCAGTATGCAGTGCGTCCGACAGACATAACCATTAAACTTTACGCTGCCGCCTCCCCCGTTGTAATTACAGGGTAGGAATCTATGAGTCGGAGCTGCAATTACAGAGTGTCTTACATTCTGCGGACTCACATTACGGGGGGCGTGTCGATTGCTTGTTTTAACCTAAACAAATAATTTATTTGCAGGTCGATCGGGTCGCTCAACATATTTCATTATAATCCATTCACATTAGTGGCTGTGCAATATTATGACGGATATATACAGTGGCGGTGCGTCAATAAGATCACAAGAGCACGTGAACACCTTGTTTTCATTAATGCACGACTAGTTTTATTATTTACTAGCCGTACCCGTGCGCTCCGCTGCACCCGTTAGAAATAAATATAAAGTAATTACATAATTAAAATAGGACGTTTGATCCAGGGAACATTCGTGTTTGATAGAAGGATAAATCGTTTAATATGGTACTTAATTTAAATTGCATGCAAACAATTAAAATGCGATCATTTTGGTCCAGAGACACTCATTTGGTGCAATGACAATTCCTTTAACCTGTTTCTTAATTTTTATTACATGCAACCATAGCTTAATGAAGATTGACATCATTTAGATTTAATGTGTATACTTTATTTTACTTGTTATAGGTTTCCATTGAATTATGGTAATAACTTAATTTTAACCCTTGTTTCTACGTATTCAGTAAATGGCGCTTGGCCCACTATAGTTCTGAACCCTTCAAATCGCTTAAATTATATAATATAATATTACATATTATATTATATTATATATTATATTATATTATATTACATTATATTATATCAGAAGTTACTGTAATAACATTATAGCATTATGTCCATCTAGAGAAACTACACTTTCCAATGGTGAAATAATAATTAATTATACAAATCGATTAATTTAGCTTCCGTTATTACTTCATACAAACACAGAAAATTCTTTGTAGGCTATCTTTCATAGCTTTCGATTGTTGCTGTCCAAGGCCCCTTATAGACGAAGTCATTTGTTTTTTACGAGTAATTCATTACACGGCCTTAGATGGCAGTTATTTTAATTTTAAAACCCATTTATCTCATTAAATATCAGTCATATCAAAATTTTTCAAGGAATAAAACTTATCGCAAATTATTTTTAAAGAAACTTTTGTTATGTAACATTTTTCAGAAAAATCAATAATAAGCGAGATATTTCGATTTATTTAATTCAGGCCACCTTATAACCCCCCTTTTAAATAATATATTTTGTATGCGATATAGCCTAAAATCTAAGTTACAACGAACATAATTTATATTCCAATTTTCATCGAAATCCGTTCATCCATTATCGCGTGAAAAGGTAACAAACATACAGACAGACAGACAGACAGACAGACATACAAACAAAAATTTCAAAAAAGCGATTTTCGGTTTCAGGGTGGTTAATTATATATGTTAGGACCAATTATTTTCTAGGACCAATTATTTTTGGAAAATCGAAAATTACCAGAAAAATTTCGGCTACAGAGTTATTATTAGTATAGATACCGTATTGGCGTAGTGGGGATGTATAATATCAGGACCGAGTATTTTAAACTTCCCGCATCTTGCATAAACTTTTTATGTAAACTTGGCAACATCCGTTCACGTACAAGCCGTGCTCTTTTCAAGAAGGTTACAGAAATTTCACGCATGCGCGGGAGAAAATTGTCTTTCGCTGGCCGCTTATGACTCGTCAAGAGCACAAAGCATTAAGTGAACAGTGAATCTATCCTACAGATGTCAGGTGCATCGATGCCTATCGTTTACGTGCTATATCTCGAAGAGGAAATTTATTTTAGCCTGCAGGTGTCGGCATCTCACTGTCGGAACGTTTACTTTATGTGGATGTGTGTACAGTGCTGCTACGAGAGTGTAGTTTGTGAATTACTATACTTCAGTGTCGGCATATAGCATAGTTTGGCTTTCAAAGACGTGCTGGCTGAATGTGATGGTGGTATGAATTTAAATGTCTGTATGGTGGTGTATATTATTTAAGAATAATATTTACTGGCATGTATTTATAGTAATCGATCTATGCGAATGGGATTACAGTACTGGTATAGGCTATAGTGTATCAGTTTGTTGTGAATCAAAATACAGTATATTACTGAACTAACGCTTTTGTAAATTGTGTTATGTATTAATTTTTAACAAACGTAAACAATGAACTCTGTTCAAGTAATTTTGGAGAGTAAAGAACTGGGTAAACTGGCTTACCAGGAAAGATTGGAAATAAAAAGACTAGGTTTCATTATTATTATTATTATTATTATTATTATTATTATTATTATTATTATTATTATTATATGTTTTGAATTTATATACGGTTTTTTCGACAGTGAAACATTGGAATCATGACATTTCATGTCAGGCTAAAAACGTACGATTTCAAATTCTCTTCGGTTTTGGAACACAAAATTGTGAACACATAATATTTTATCACGAGCCGCCACTGGATATATACCTAATATATTTATTACCTGGTGCAGTAAAAATTACGAACTTTGATGGTTATTGATGGCTTTCCTTCAGTTCCGACGTTATGGCGTCTGACAGTACATTGTACAATATAGACTGAAGGTGATTCATTGACCGTTAAATGGAAAAATCGTTAAGAAATACTTAAAATATTATTGCCATAATGTACACAGCTTCAAAGACTGGTTGTGTATTTAATTACGCTTTCAACTCTGAGGTTATTGCGCAACGAGACTCAACGTGGACGAGAAATAACCGATAAATTTTGCGTCGAGCCCCCCATCAGGGTTATTTATATATCATAAATATGGCTGATACATTTTCACAAATTCAGAGACGGATACACAATCACATACTCTGAAACGTTCCAGATATGTCAGTCAAGTTACAGCGAGTTCAGAATATGTGCGTCAGATACATCCGACGATATGATCACATATCACCGTCCTTCGCAAGTCTTTCGTGGCTCCGACTTAAAGAACGTAGAACTTTACACTTTTGTCTTTACTCTTTCGAATTCTGCACACTTCAACACCAAATTACCTTTCGTCTCGTTTCTCTTATCTATACTCTAACCACGATGTAAATACCAGATCACTTATCTGTGGAAAAATTGGATCGGCGTCTGGTAGAGTTCCCGGGTAGCACAGTTGGTAGAGCGTGGTACGTTTAACCAAAGGTCCCGGGCTCGATACCCGGTCTCGGAACAATTTTTCCCTCGAAATTATTATTTATTTATTTATTTATTTTATCTAAACTTTACCACCAACAAAAGCAAGCTTCCAATTATAGGTGGCTTACATTGATAAATATTTATACATATATACAATACATAATATACAGGGTGTTTCCGGGATGGTGTTACAAACTTTCAGGGATGATGGGGAAGGGCACATGTATCAATTTGAGATAAGGAACTATGGTCTGGAAATGACTGAGTCGAAAGTTACAAGCAAATATAGTTGTGTGGAAATGGAATTGTAATTTGGCACCACGTGCCCTCCTTCCCTTAACTTTTGGAACAGTCGTGGAAAGATGGTATGGGCCGGATGTCTCCTACGTGAGTACTTGCCTCGATACAAACTGTGAGCTTGTCTACTGTTTCCATTGGCTCATCCGTATTCGAAAATCAGGTCTGCATATTCCGCTCTCGTGTACTCCTCCATTTCACTAGGACTGATCGACTGGACACTGCAACTTGTACACATACACTGCTGTCTACAGACGTGCATATCAGGACCGACCATGTCCGTTACATATTACGCTATCTGCATTGCTTTAGTGTAGTTTCCTGTCCCCATCCCTCAGACAGCGCACTGAATGGAATACAGTAAGTAGACAACGTAAGTACCTCACTTCGATTCATTCTACCTCACTTCGATTATTGCGACGTTTTGTTCAGTGATCTCAGGATTGATTCTGCTCAGAAACTACAGCGTGTTCATAACGCGTGCGTCCGCTTCATTTGTAATGTCCGATACTATGATCATATCTCACCTTCTTTCGAGAAGTTATCATGGCTTAGGTTACATGAGAGGAGAAATCTGCACTCGCTTTCTCTCTTATATCGAATTATGCACACTTCATCCCCCTATTATTTATTCGCTCGTTTTCATACTCTCTCTCGCTATCATAATATTAATACTCGATCACAATGCGATAACAAGCTAGAAATTCCACTTCACACATCATCTCTGTATTCCTCATCTTTCACTGTTACTATCTCTCGTCACTGGAACTCTCTGCCGCCTGAAGTCAAGGGCTGCCGAACCTTGAAATCTTTCAAATGCAAGTTAGAAAATTATCTTATGACGAGTTGCCAAACTAACTTACTATTATGACAAGTGTTGTATTGCATGTTTCCACGTATTCACATTTTTTCATGTTCTAGTGATATTTAACTTATTTTATATTTTTGTTTTCATATTTTCCGATAATGGTATATCTATAATGTGAAAAGTTGAGCTATATATAATCATAATTTTCCTTACTGTGTGTACTTAAAATATTGTATTCACTGTATGCTTTGTACTGCACTATTTTATTACTATTGTTATTATTATTATTATTATTATTATTATTATTATTATCAATAACTGTCTTATTTTTTATACTTTGTATGTCACATTTTATTATGCTTTTTACTTTCTTTCTGTATGTTATATATTATGTCTGATTTCTACTTACTTGTTGTTTACATTTTATTATTATTATTATTATCTTATTCAGTTTTGTGTGTAAAATTGTAGTGTACTTTGTAAATTTGTAGTGTTTTTGTAACGCAGTTTTACTCCTGGTTGAGTGTTAGAGAAAGCCATATGGCCTTAACTTTGCCAGGTTAAATAAATCATTATTATTATTATTATTATTATTATTATTATTATTATTATTATTATTATTATTATTAAACAACAACTATGTGTAAGATGTACAGATAAATACACATAAATAAGGTGTACAGAGGAATAAAATATCAGGAATCGAACCAGATCCATTGGGTTTGTATGTAAAAACCCTGATTAGACGAGGGGCAACAGAAAATTATGAATTTTTAATGTTTATCGTAAATCTTCAATAAGTTCAGCGGATTCTTTCGCAGTAAAATCGAAATCCTCTGCACTATGTGTATAGATTCTACATGTAATTATTTATTATACATTGCCCAAGGTTCGCGGAATCTTAAAGCACATTATTCCTGAAGCGGCATTAAGCACATTTAATTTTAAATACTTAGAAAACTGAACTGCTCCCAGCAATTCACGTCACATATTGTTGTGTATTTTATTTCCAGCATAACAGCGAAATCTGACGCAAAAAGGTTACAACTACCTCCAGAATAACAACTTCTATGCCAAGTTTCTTTGGGAAATTTTATACAATCCGCTTTTACAAGGCCTGGAGCTAGCCTCATTGTATGAGCAGCACTCATTATTATTTATATATGGCTCAGCTTATGGCGCATCGCGACAATATCCAGCGTATTCGGGTTCTCATCCCCGAAGGAAAGTGACTATATCTCTCTCTTCCATTAGGATTGTGTGCGTTTATTGTAACATTGTACTTGGGTTCATGTCATTCTGGCCGCATGATCAATAAGGGAGAAAGAGACTAAGGGGAATAATTCTTGATAATAATAATAATAATAATAATAATAATAATAATAATAATAATACATTTATTTATTTACTTTGGTGGAGTTAAGCCATCAGACCTTTTCTTCCACACCGCCATAAATCTAATACAACCACAAGAAAAACTGTACATCATGCAGTGATGATGATGATAATAATAATAATAATAATAATATACATTTATTTATTTACTTTGGTGGAGTTAAGCCATCAGACCTTTTCTTCCACACCGCCATAAATCTAATACAACCACAAGAAAAACTGTACATCATGCAGTGATGATGATGATAATAATAATAATAATAATAATAATAATAATAATAATACATTTATTTATTTACTTTGGTGGAGTTAAGCCATCAGACCTTTTCTTCCACACCGCCATAATTCTAATAAAACCACAAGAAAAACTGTACATCATGCAGTGATGATAATAATAATAATAATAATAATAATAATAATATTTATTTATTTACTTTGGTGGAGTTAAGCCATCAGACCTTTCCTTCCACACCGCCATAAATCTAATACAACCACAAGAAAAACTGTACATCATGCAGTGATGATGATGATAATAATAATAATAATAATAATAATAATATTTATTTATTTACTTTGGTGGTGGAGTTAAGCCATCAGACCTTTTCTTCCACACCGCCATAATTCTAATAAAACCACAAGAAAAACTGTACATCATGCAGTGATGATAATAATAATAATAATAATAATAATAATAATAATAATAATACATTTATTTATTTACTTTGGTGGAGTTAAGCCATCAGACCTTTTCTTCCACACCGCCATAAATCTAATACAACCACAAGAAAAACTGTACATCATGCAGTGATGATGATGATGATGATAATGATAATAATAATAATAATAATAATAATAATAATAATAATACATTTATTTATTTATTTACTCTGGTGGAGTTAAGTTGAGATAGGCAGGACATGTAGCACGTATGGGCAAATCCAGAAATGCATATAGAGTGATAGTTGGGAGACCGGAGGAAAAATAACTTTGGGGAGGCC
The DNA here is from genome assembly GCA_025594305.2 of Periplaneta americana. Taxonomy (NCBI): domain Eukaryota; kingdom Metazoa; phylum Arthropoda; class Insecta; order Blattodea; family Blattidae; genus Periplaneta; species Periplaneta americana. The sequence continues at coordinate 190,090,086 of JAJSOF020000005.1, forward strand.
GAGACGTAGATGAGAAGATAATATTAAAATGGATTTGAGGGAGGTGGGATATGATGATAGAGAATGGATTAATCTTGCTCTGGATAGTGACCAATGGCGGGCTTATGTGAGGCGGCAATAAACCTCCGGGTTCCTTAAAAGCCAGTAAGTAAGTAAGGTGGATTTAAGCCATCAGGCCTTTTCTTCCACACCACGAGAAATGTAATACAACCACAAGAAAAACTGTACATCATGCAGTAATAATAATAATAATAATAATAATAATAATAATAATAATAATAATAATAATAATAATAATTAATAATTTTATTTATTTACTCTGGTGGAGTTAAGTTGAGATGGGAAGGGCATGTAGCACGTATGGGCGAATCCAGAAATGCATAGAGAGTGTTAGTTTGGAGGCCGGAGAGAAGAAGAACTTTGGGGAGGCCGAGACGTAGGTGGGAAGATAATATTAAAATGGATTTGAGGGAGGTGGGATATGATGGTATAGACTGGATAATCTTGCTCAGGATAGGGATCAATGGCGGGCTTATGTGAGGGCGGCAATGAACCTCCGGGTTCCTTAAAAGCCAGTAAACCGGTAATATAACTCTTTTATAAATTCTAACTTTCATATTTTTTGACAGCAGACTGGATGATAAAAGCCTCTCAACCGAATAATAACTGGCATTTCCCATATTTATTCTGTGTTTAATTTTCTCCCGAGTATCATTTATATTTGTTACTGTTTCTCCCAGGTATTTGAATTTTTCTACCTCTTCAAAGGATACATTTCCAATTTTTATATATCCATTGCGTACAATATTTTCGTCACGAGACATAATCATATAGGCCTACTGTGTCTTTTCGGGATTTACTTCCAAACCTACCTCTTTACTTGCTTCAAGTAAAACTCCCGTATTTTCTCTAATCGTTTGTGGATTTTCTCCTAACATATTCACGTCAACCGCATAGACAAGAAGCTGATGTAACCCGTTCAATTCTAAACCCTGTCTGTTATAATAATAATAATAATAATAATAATAATAATAATAATAATAATAATAATAATAATAATAATAATAATAATAATAATAATAATTGAAACTACAAGGTACAATCGATATATTTCAGAACTGCACGCATTGTATTCTTCACCTGACATAATTAGGAACATTAAATCTAGACGTTTGAGATGGGCAGGGCGTGTAGCACGTATGGGCGAATCCAGAAATGCATATAGAGTGTTAGTTGGGAGGCCGGAGGGAAAAAGACCTTTAGGGAGGCCGAGACGTAGATGGGAAGATGATATTAAAATGGATTTGAGGGAGGTGGGATATGATGATAGAGAAGAGATTAATCTTGCACAGGATAGGGACCAATGGCGGTCTTATGTGAGGGCGGCAATGAACCTCCGGGTTCCTTTAAAGCCAATAAGTAAGTAAGTAAGTAAGTAAGTAAGTAAGTAAGTATTATTCGTTTATTATTTTCTTGTTCTAAGGCCGTGGACGATTGGAGCACAAGTTTGGTTATCACCCGGTTGTATATGTTTGTCGTTCTGGTTCAATGACATTGAGAGCTGCTCTACTACTTTTCATTCGGTAGCGATATAGTCCAACCTCACACAACTTAACAGTTTCTGTACCAACTTCCGAGCTCTACCTGTAACGTTTGCCAAGATAAGTCCCATCAACTTTTGCGAAACCTGCCGTTGAAGACATAGACCACTCTTGTCCTGAGTCTCGCAATTAGAAGCCGAGGTAACGCAGCGTTAATTATCTGAAATTTTCTTTTGGTGTTTATATTATTTCCCATTCCCCTCTAGCATTTAGATTAATTCCAACCCGACATTCCTCTTTTTTATGTCGTACTTCCCTGCACATTAAAATAAAACGTCATCCAGACATGGATCGGTCTTAGGCAAGTAATTATACAAAAGAAAGGAAAAGCCTGAACTGAAATGATCCTTGCAGAGGAGATCAGCGGAGCTAGTGGCTCCCTCTGGCGTCATCAGCAACAATGCTGCTCTAGGAGGATATTACGCACATATGTAACCGGAGTTTATTGGATGAATGGACTATATCTAGCCCTGTAATTGATAGCGCAAATTATGTCAGAAGGCAGAGATAAATGGACTGCATCGCTAAGACCTAACAACCTTTTAATTTGTCAGATCTTTCAGGATCAGTGAAGTCCGTCTCAGTCAGTCAAATAAATTGCCCTCATCCTGCACATTCACAGATTCTCTCTCATTCGTAATCTTCTTATGCAGATTTATCAGATCCGTTTTGTGACAGAGACATCGCATGAACAGTGCCCCTTTAATTTTACTCGTGTTTCTCATTCATACACATACAGTCAACCCTCAGTAGCGAGGGGTTAGATTCCTGGAAAGTCCAGTAAATATGGACCATTGGTGCTTCATAGACGATCATTCAACATCACGCAATGTCTATGAACCACTATATATCTCTACCTGATCACCAGGCTTCGAGACTTCGGACGCAATACAGTATATTCTCCTAATTGAACCGTTGAGCAAAGTAAACACATTACATTTTGTCCGACAAAACAACAAAAAAGTTCTCCTTCTCATTCTTTACGAAACCTCCTCTTACTGCTTGTAGAGACAGAGTTCGTAGAGCGACATAATACTGCCACTGCTTGCCTTCAGTACGTGAATGAAACACACAGCAATGTACAGGAAACTCCTCGTACCCGTTTGAATGTCTGTGATTACTCGACACCCACTTTGGTCACCGCTGATCTACATCAAACACTGTAATTCTTTGAAGACTTCCATTTCAATGTATGCTATCTGGCAATTTTAATACATTGACTTTGTAAGAATGTTCATTACTTACATTCAAAATATTGAAATCTACTTTTATGTAATTGCACATCGAATAATTGGTTTTTGCTCGCAATTCTGTGTTTGTACAGTCAGCTATATGATATTGCATTAACCAATGATTTTATAATCTTTGTCATGTATTTTACCTTTTATTCGACATATTACAAGAAAAAAATATTCCAAATTTGCTATTCCAAAATATAATAGAAATCTACACGGACAGCAAAATAAGTGTCAAAATAAATAACTGTATATCCGAAAGAAAATTAGTTAATAATGGAGTTCGACAAGGTTGTCCACTATCACCAACTTTATTTAATATTTATATAAATTAAATTATTTTAAAATGGAACCAAATCTACACATCAGGAATCAAAATAACCAGTGCTCTAACATTAAATACCTTACTCTATGCCGATGATCAAGTCATAATTTCCAATTCAGAGGATAATTTACAAAGAGGATTGTATACATTAAATGAAATATTAAAAGATTTTGGGATGGAAATTTCAGCACAAAAATCAAAAGTAATGGCATTTTTAGGACAAGACCCAGTGAGAAGTAAGATAATACACAATAACCAATGCCTCGAACAAGTGCAAAATTTCAATTATCTGGGTTGTGAAATATCTTATCAAAATGAAAAAGATGTGAACAAGAAAATTACCAAATTTACACAAATTCTAGGAATAATAAACAATACATTAAAAGCTAAATTAGTACAAAAATCTACAAGAAAAAAATATATAATACACTAGCATTACCCTCCCTTTTATACGGAAGCGAGATTTGGACATTAAAGAAAAAAGACATGAACAGAACCAAAGCAACGTAAATGAAATTTTTCAGGAGGACAGCAGGATATACTCTTTTAGACCGAAAAAGGAATGAAGAAATTTTAGAACAATTAGAAGTAGAGTCAGTAGAAGAAAAAATCAGCAGATACAAATTCAATTGGCTAGATCATGTAAGAAGAATGGAAAATTCAAGAATCCCAAAAATTATGATGCAATATAAACCTAGAGGACATCGTCGACCAGGAAGACCGTTAAGAAGGCTGCTAGATGGGGCCGAAACAGGTCTACAGAGGCCTAATTCGTGAAGGATGATGATGATGATGATGATGATATGTATTTTGCAAGATCATACTATATTTGCACATTGTTCATGTTTTTATTTTTTATTTTATTGGGTTATTTTACGACGCTGTATCAACATCTAGGTTATTTAGCGTCTGAATGAAATGAAGGTGATAATGCCGGTGAAATGAATCCGGGGTCCAGCACCGAAAGTTACCCAGCATTTGCTCGTATTGGGTTGAGGGAAAACCCCGGAAAAAACCTCAACCAGGTAACTTGCCCCGACGGAGATTCGAACCCGGGCCACCTGGTTTTGCGGCCAGACGCGCTGACCGTTACTCCACAGGTGTGGACATGGTAATTTATTAAAAAACTCAATGCCAGTATATTCAGGCGATTTTTCATATTTCACAGTCTATGATTTTTTATTGAGAACAGATGTGCATTTCGTGTATTATAATTATGATAATCTAGATTCTTATTGTATTGATTCTCATTCTGTTTTAAGAAAATTAGGCATTTGTAAATATAAATGGATTTTATTTTAATTGGTTATTTAACGACGCTGTATCAACTCCTAGGTTATTTAGCGTCGATGAGTTTGGTGATGGCGAGATGATATTTGGCGAGATGAGGCCGAGGATTCGCCATAGATTACCTTGCATTCACATTACGGTTGGGGAAAACCTCGGAAAAACCCAACCAGGTAATCAGCCCAAGCGGGGATCGAACCCACGCCCGAACGCAACTTCAGACCGGCAGGCAAGCGCCTTAACCGACTGAACTAAAATGGATGGAAATGTTAAAATTTTATATTGTTTGAAATAAGGTTTGCATGAGTCAAAACTCTTTAATTTAAAAACTAAGGGTGCTATTCATAGACATTTCGCAGCACGCGCTACGGGCGTACTAAACTAGCCCCGGCTATCCACTGGTTACTAGTACAGAATTCAAATCATATCCTATCGCTAACACTGGTTTATGAATACGAAAAACGCTGATAATCCACCGGAAGCCCGCGCTAAAAATGTCTATGAATACGGCCCTAACTTTCTAAACCCTGCATATCTGGCCCACCCAAAATAATTAGTCTGGTTGACTTTGTAAGAATGTTCATTACTTACATTCAAAATACTGAAACCTACTTTTAAATACATTGCACATCCAATAATTGGTTTTTGCTCGCAATTCTGTGTTTGTACAGTCAGCTGTATGATGTTTTAAACCAATGATTTTATAATCTTTGTCATTATTTTGTAACATCATACTATATTTGCACATGTTTGTTCATGTTTTTGTGTTCATAATATCGATATATGTTACTCTTTTAGACCTGGTGATGCCACACATGGCGAAAGAATCTAATATTTGTTATTTGTATAATTCATTACGCTAATAAAGCTAAGATTCTAGGATATCAATTATTCTATATTATATATTTAACTTGTCGGACCAGTAATGTCTCTTAAAAATGAGCATAAAGTTGAATATTCCCTAAATCTGTGTGCAAAAGTCTGAAAAAAGAAATGCAGCTTCAACAAAAATACAAAGACACTCATAGACAATCAAGAAGAAGTCTGCCTTCCTTTGCGAGAAAGCTCCAAGGACTACAGCGATTCAAAACAAAGAAATACAAAAACAAGAGCATCACGCGCGCGCGCAATCAACATTACCTCTGTAATTGTACGTGAAAACAAAAACGAAACAAAAACCAAAGACGAGTAAAAATAACCAGCATGGACAGGGAGTAATGGACAAAACAATTTCATACAACAAAACACACAAAAAGTGCGTTGAAGGAGGAAACACTTTCATGACAAGAAGATAAAGCAGAAACTGCAATATTCAGATCGGCAGTAATTACACAGCGGGCAGTCCCTTCCTTCATTCTATGGGGCACGCGATACGGACGCGGTTTTATCTCGCATGTCCCTGCTTTAACGGCACTGGTTAACTCCGCTAATCCTCTGTTCCTTTAATATGCTTACAAATCTATTTGGGCTAGTGGTCAGAGCTTCTGATACAGTTCATAAGGTCCCGAGTTCGGTTATAAGTTCAGGCTTCGGACCCGATACAATAAATTTACTGTGCTTGTACTATAGGTCAGCCGTGGCGAAAAGGCCATGGTGCGCCGAGCCACTGTGTAAGCTGCAACGTGCATAGCACCTATGGAGGGAGGCGGACAACCGAAGGGGAAGTTAATGTTTAATAATAATAATAATAATAATAATAATAATAATAATAATAATAATAATAATAATAAATAATAATAATAATGTTTTATTTTCGCTGGCAGAGTTAAGGCCATAAGGCCTTCTCTTCCACTCAACCAGCCTTAATCAATACAATACATAAATTTAAATTACAAATATTTTCACTACACTTAAAAGGTTCTCCAGCAATAATCTTCACTACACATTTATTTAAATTTAGATAAATCTATAAGGTAAAGTAGTAACTTAATTTATGAGCTAATTTAATTCAATGAATTATAATTAATTTAATATTTGAGATAGCTAGTAAAATGATGAAAATTAATTTAATATAAGCTTACTAGACTATGTTACAGGAGAATATATATATTTCTATTTCTATAATGAGAATATTAATGTAATTGCCATTAGAGGTTTTGTAAATCTATTTAGAGAAATTAAAGATAATAATAAGAATGGACAGATGTTAGTTTCATTATAAGTAACAAATATTAATCAGCAATTCATCTGTTAAGTAAGAATTTATGTAATTTTGACCTAAATGAAGCTATTGTCCAACAACCCCTTATATCACTCGGAAGCGAGTTCCAATTTCTAGCAACTGAAACTGTATAGGATGAAGAATATAAAGATGTCTTGTGGTAGGGTATAATGAGTAAATTGTTATAATGAGATCTTGTACTTAGCTGATGATATGCGGATAAATTTTGAAAACGAGAAGCCAAATATATTGGGGTAGCGGTGCGCAGAATTTGAAACAAGAGAACAAGGGAATGCAGAGCTCGTCGATCGCTTAGCCTTAGCCAAGACAGAGTTTGGAAAGACGGGGAAACATGATCATACTTACGAATATTACAAATATAACGGACGCACGCATTATGCACACGTTGTAGCCTGCTGCTCAAATTTGCATTTAGGTTACTTAATATAATATCGCAGTAGTCAAAGTGTGGCATCACGAGTGTTTGTACAAGGATTAATTTTAATTTATCAGGAAGAAAGTTCTTCAGTCGCTTTAATGAGTGAATAATGGAAAATATTTTTTTGGAAGTGTGATTCACTTGTTCATTCCATTCCAGGTGACAATCCATATAAATCCCAAGGTTCTTCAAAGTCGTACTGTATGGAATAGTAGTATTATTTACAATTATCGGTGGCAAATTTTGTTTGTTTAGGACGTGTAACGAAGAAAGAAATGAACAAGAAAGCATAGGACACATTATCACAACCTAAAATTAACTGTCTTCATAATGTCTCTGCGGCAAAGTTTCAAAATCAGGAATTATGTCACTTACTGCCAATCGTAGTTGATCACGAAGGTATTTGTCTGTCAGTCGTGATCTAAATTTGATTTTTACTATTTTCATTGTCGAAAATAATTTTTCACAAACGTAAGTTACAGCGAACATGGCTTCAACAGAGCAAGCGAAAGAACGAAGCTTCAAATATTTATTTTTTCCAAAGATTTGAAAAGTTCAATATCTGTCAAGTCCTTACATCTAGCTTTCATTTAACGTCACATTGTAAATCTGTGAGTTTAAATTGAAAATCTAACCGCATTATTCGTACATCTGCTGTAAAAGAATCGACGTACAGAGATGATAATGATAATAATAATAATAATAATAATAATAATAATAATAATAATAATAATAATAATAATAACACAACCTTTTAATGTTTCATCAGTAACATGTAGTAACTTATAATGCCGTTTTATGTTATACAACCATTTTCCTAGTAATATGTGTGAACAAATCATACATTTAATATTTTCATCATATTGTAAGCAAAAGAATGCATCCTCCCATCCTACTTGAAACTTTCGTTTTTTTATAGAGGTACATGGTTTCGAGAGAGATATTGCGACGATATGCCACTCGCAGGTCCGAGACAAATACAAATAGAACGGAGTTTGACTCCAGTGAGTGAGAGGTTGGGGGTTGTGGGTAGGAAGCGAGAGAAAAGCACTGCGAGCCACAATGTGCTCGTGAGTCGCATTTTCGCCGCGACTGGTATAGGTTGTTCACTCGCTGCAGGTAGTGAAAGGTAAAGATGTGTTGAGGTAACAACGTTACTATTGAGAATAGAGTACGGTAGTATGGGGGAACGCACACATATGGACAATCTGAAAGTAAATATAAATTACACAATAACAATATCAAAAGAATGTGAAATAGTAATATACGTTACAAGAGCGGTATGTTGACGTTTTCATGGTCGAGAAAGATTGAAAAAGCGAAACGTAGTTGAGCTTTTTTAATTTCCGAGAACATGAAAACAAATATACCGCTCGTGTATTGTACATTATTTTGTGCGAAGATCGTTTATTACATAGGTACCTGAAAGACGAATTTCTAATTAGTTGCAATGAAATCTCCATGTTGGTTTCTATTTAATGACGGCAACTTCGGAAAACGAAAATATCTTTCTTCAACATTGTTGCTATAAAATGTTTTCTGTGTTTACTATACTCCAGCAGGTCGTGATATACGTCTGTCTTTTTTTTTCCCCCAGTCTATAAATGCGAACTTAAAACAAACGGTAAGGTTATGTAATGATTTATTTTTCATTTTAATATTTTAACAAAATTATTTATATAACATATTGCAGTAATAACATCCGCATCTGGAATCTTGTTGATTTTGTCACGGCTTCCTTAATGTTACTTGTATCAGGAATGCAATAAGTTTCGTGGAGTAGTAGACTTTACTTAATTTTTGCAAATATCTAAAAACAATAATTAACATTGCAATTTAGGTGAAATTGCAGTGGTAAGTTTCCAATTTATAATTATTACTATGTTAAACGTCTCTAAAAATAATATGTTAAAAGCCTAAAGCAGTAAAATGAATGTCGCGCTTAAGCGGTAAGAAGAGGGAAATTGTTATGTGTGTTACGTTGGGAATACTGAATGTGGTATTTCACACTTACCGCGTATTGGTTCTGTGCGGAAAACAAGCAAATACGCACGATCTCGCAGAAAGCATTTATTCTCCTGTCTTTTATAAGCATTTAAGTTTAATTATACACAGTGTTAATGGTGGAAATAAGCATGTAGCAATTTTAATTTCTTCATTTATTCTATTGGTCTTCTTTAGGAAGTGCAGTTACAGTACCGAATTGCAATGTACCTACTACAAGATACATTCTCAGTGTCTCAAACGTAAATCTTTTTCGGTTATCTGCCAAAGTTTGTACTATAGAAAGCTGCGCTCTACATCGCATGACGTGATAGGAGCAAAACGAAAAAACCTAACATCATTGCAGTCTCTAAGAGACAGTACTTTATTCTCGGGTGACTCTATGTCCACTAATTTGCTGTTTATGTTACACAATGTTCCATATCCGTTATTTTTACATAAAATTGATTTCCACTTCTGTTTTACACGTTCAGTAACCGGTGTACTTGGTGTCTCATTTATCCTCTGCATCATTTACTAAATTAATTTGAGGGCTTCCGGCATCTCTTGCTCTGACTTTTCTAATCGTGTAATAGTTTCAGACACAGTTTGTATGAAAACCAAATTATTCGTCAGAACCTTCAAATCCAGAGCGTTTTCCTTTGCGTATTTGTTGGCATTCATTCTACAGTACCCCCACCCACTGTAGGCTTTACCACTATACTCAGTACGCCGTTATGCGGATTTCCCACTGAACTGCTCTATTGGGTCCGAAGTCTCGAAGCCTGGTTATAACACAGGAATTTTTCCTTAAAGGGGAATGTTCCTGTGTTCGTCCATGGTCTGGAAATTAGGTTAGACTTAGGTTTAAGGCCTCTCTAGGCACTTCATCATCATCATCATCATCATCATCATCATCATCATCATCATCATCATCATCATCATCATCATCATCATCATCATCATCATCATCATCATCATCATCATCATCATCAGGGCAGCGTAACTCCGACTTCCAGGCGCCCCAACCTCAGAAGTGGGTTACAAATAAGCCACGGCCAGGAGAGAAGACCAGAAATGTCAAATGATAACCTGGTGGCATTGGATTAAAAAAAAATTCTATTGGCAACAGCAACGAATAAAGGATGCTGCACAATATTGTCACACCAGTGTTGCCAACTAGACGGAAATTCCGTCAAAACTGACGGAATTTCAACGTAGCGGACGGGAAAAGAATGGTTTTGACGGGTGACGGATTTTCTGGCGGAAATTACGATTTGCATCACTTTTTGACTTTTTTAGCTACTGTAATTTTTAATTGTCTAATTTTTGGCGGATCTTACTTTTTTCTTTGAACAGCTCCTCCCATGCCGTACCATGTTATTTTATTTTAATCAAGATTAATAAGTATCCTGTGTTAAAATTTGCTTTTTATTTATATATAGATATAATGAATTGGTCTCATTATTTTTATTTAATTTTGACGGATTCTGACGGATTTCTATTTTATAGGTCTTAGCCTAGATCACAGAACGGAAATTCCGTCACTTTATAACATTATTATTATTACTTACTTATTTACAAATGGCTTTTAAGGAACCCGAAGGTTCATTGCCGCCCTCACATAAGCCCGCCAGCGGTCCCTATCCTGTGCAAGATTAATCCAGTCTCTATCATCATACCCCACCTCCCTCAAATCCATTTTAATATTATCCTCCCATCTACGTCTCGGTCTCCCTAAAGGTCTTTTTCCCTCCGGTCTCCCAACTAACACTCTATATGCATTTCTGGATTCGCCCATACGTGCTACATGCCCTGCCCATCTCAAACGTCTGGATTTAATGTTCCTAATTATGTCAGGTGAAGAATACAATGCGTGCAGTTCTGTGTTGTGTAACTTTCTCCATTCTCCTGTAACTTCATCCCGCTTAGCCCCAAATATTTTCCTTAGCACCTTATTCTCAAACACCCTGAACCTATGTTCCTCTCTCAGAGTGAGAGTCCAAGTTTCACAACCATACAGAAGAACCGGTAATATAACTGTTTTATAAATTCTAACTTTCAGATTTTTGGACAGCAGACTGGATGATAAAGCTTCTCAACCGAATAATAACACGCATTTCCCATATTTATTCTGCGTTTAATTTCCTCCCGAGTGTCATTTATATTTGTTACTGTTGCTCCAAGATATTTGAATTTTTCCACCCCTTCGAAGGATAAATCTGCAATTTTTATATTTCCATTTCGTACAATATTCTGGTCACGAGACATAATCATATACTTTGTCTTTTCGGGATTTACTTCCAAACCGATCGCTCTACTTGCTTCAAGTAAAATTTCCGTGTTTTCCCTAATCGTTTGTGTATTTTCTCCTAACATATTCACGTCATCCGCATAGACAAGAAGCTTATGTAACCCGTTCAATTCCAAATTATTATTATTATTATTATTATTATTATTATTATTATTATTATTATTCAAGATTGTTTGAGTGGGTCTTATTATTTTAAATTTTTTGACGGGTTGTGACGGATTTCAGGTGACAGATTGACGGGGATACAATATATGTTTTGTTAACACTGCGTCACACTTCACCAGTAGCACTCTTCGGCGGTCTAGGTGCCTCAAGATCCAAATTGCAAAGATAAGTCGGGAGTACCACGTTGTACACATGTCTTGACTTTAGAAATATAATTCTCCACACTATTAGAGCAGAAGAGTCGAGAACTGCAGGTGTTACAAAATAATTGATTAATAAACTGAACTATCGAGATATAAACTGGTCGACCTATTAAGTCGATTGGCCTCACTTATCAATGCACAAACATACCAACACACTGCGTCAATGATGCAATCAATCAGTCATTAAGAAAACCAATAAATCACAAACCAATTGACCAAGTAACATAGTTAGAACTTAACCGACTAATACATCTACCAAAAAGGAACTAATAGACAAACTACAGACACGATTAATCAACCAAAAAATAAGTCAACTGTGTAAAGAAGCAACAGGCCTGTCAACCAGATATCTAATCACGCAGTCAAACCCATTAAGCCACAAACTGATCAGGTAACCAAAGAACTAATTAGGGTAACCGACATACTTAAATAAATAAATACAAGGTACAATCAATATATATCAGAACTGCACTTGTATTTATTGTACTGTTAAATATTCATGCGTGACCCTGAAGATCATTGCTTCCATGCCTGTTGAGTCAATCTGTCAAACAGCGTCAGATTGTCTTTAAGAACTGAGCTTCTACAAGCGATTTTGTGCAGACATGTCAAGGACCTATTGTGATTTTTAGTGGAATCTCTCCATTTACGCCTAATGGCTAGTCTTATTCTCTGCTTTTCAAGTGATGCGTTTGGCATATATTCCAGGCATTTCTCTGGTTCTAGATAACTTCTCCGTTTCCTATGTGCTGTGTGTTGCCTACATTCACGGCAGTTCGGAAACTTGCTGATTGCCTCTAATAAACAAATAAATGAATGAATAAATAAATAAATAAATATGTATATAAGTAAATAAATAAGCAGATAAGTACATAAATAAGTATATAAATAAATATATAAGTACATAAGTAAATAAAAATGAGTACATAAATAATGAAATAAGTAAGCGAGTAAATAAGTAATAAATAAATAAGCAAACAAGTACATAAGTATATAAATAAATAAGTAAATAAGCAAGCAAATAAGTGAATAAATAAATAAAAATAAACAAATGTGTAAGTAAAAAGGTAAATAAGTAACAAATAAATAAATAAATAAGCAAATAAGTATATAAGTAAATAAATAAGCAGATAAGTACATAAATAAGTATATAAATAAGTAAATAAATAAGTATATAAGGAAATAATTACATAAGAAAATAAAAATAAGTACATAAATAATGGAATAAGTACGCGAGTATATAAGTAAATAAATACATAAGCAAATAAATAAGCAAATAAATAAGTAATAAATGAATAAGCAAACATGTACATAAGTACAGTATATAAATAAATAAGTAAGGAAATAAGTGAATAAATAAATAAAAATAAACAAATGTGTAAGTAAAAAGATAAATAAGTAACAAATAAATAAATAATCAAATAAGTATATAAGTAAATAAATAAGCAGATAAGTACATAAATAAGTATATAAATAAGTAAATAAATAAGTATATAAGCAAATAAGTACATAAGTAAATAAAAATAAGTACATAAATAATAAAATAAGTAAGCGAGTAAATAAGTAAATAAATACGTAAGCAAATAAGTAAGGAAGTAAATAAGTAATAAATAAATAAGCAAACAAGTACATAAGTATATAAATAAATAAGTAAATAAGTAAGCAAATAAGTGAATAAATAAATAAAAATAAACATGTATAAGTAAAAAGGTAAATAAGTAACAAATAAATGAGCAGATAAATACATAAATACGTATATAAATAAATGAGTAAATAAATAAGTATATAAGCAAATAATTACATAAGTAAATAAAAATAAGTACATAAATAATGGAATAAGTACGCGAGTAAATAAGTAAATAAATAAATAAGTAAATAAGTAAGCAAATAAGTGAATAAATAAATAAAAATAAACAAATGTGTAAGTAGAAAGATATATAAGTAATAAATAAATAAATAAATAAATAAATAAATAAATAAATAAATAAATTAATTAATTTACAAGTCGGAGATCAAATTACTGAGGCATATTCCCAGTTTGGATGAGGATGATTATCATAACGAGGATAAATGTATTACAATTAAGCAAGCCACGTCAACTTCAGTTGTTCGTAACTATGTAAATATGTCAGGGACGAATCTTGGCATGCGGGGAGCACAGCCCTAGGAATCAATAGCCACGTCATCGTCTGTGTGAACCACACGCATGGGCCTCTGCTGTTGTTATCACAATAAACCAGCACGACACACCTACAATTATTCTTCTAATGAGCTGCGCTCTAATTGGATCCCTACTACACCGTCCTTAATTCAGTGTGAGGGGATTGTCCGTTAACTGAATTATTGAAAAGATTAAGTTCTTGTCAATTTTTTGTGTTTATTCTTATTAATTCTTTTCATTTTTACTTTTTTATATCCTTTCCTTTGCTTCAATTTTCTTCTCCTTAGTCACCGTTTATTTCACTAGTCCTCTCTTCCATTTCGTCCATACTGCGTTGTAGTGATAAGCTTCAGGACTGTGCTTAAATCTTGTTCAGCATCGGAAAAACCAAGACTTCAACCCCAGTCTATTTTCAACCAGGCCTACTGCAAATGATTATAGACGAAATGAGGGGGAGATGGATAATCCTTGAAGGAATGAAAGAGTGAAACGGAATTACTCCAAAGAAAAAAATCCACTGCAACGTCTGCTTTGTTCAACACAAATTCTATCACGATCAGGCCGGGATTCGAACCCGGGCAGCGAGCTGGCGTTGAGCCACAGAGGTCTCTTTCTTTCTTCCTTCCTTCCTTTCTTCCTTTGTTTCTATCTCTTTTTCTCTTATCTTTCTTTGTTTTATTTATTTGTTTATTTATTTAATTCTTACTTTTTCTCTTTCCTTGTGTCCAAATATCACTGAACCTTATTTCTATACACTAGACCAGCGATTTTCAACCTTTTGTCACGCGCGGACTGGTAAAAGTCAGGAAGAAATGTTGGGGAGCGGCAAAATAGAAATAAACACACGCTATTTTTAAAAAGTACAAATTGAACATTTATTTGTTAATAGAACGATATTTAAATTTACAAATTGAACATTTATTTGTTAATAGGGCGATATTTAAAATTATAAATTGAACATTTATTTGTTAATAGAACGATATTTAAATTTACAAATTGAACATTTATTTGTTAATAGAACGATATTTACAATTACAAATTGAACATTTATTTGTTAATAGAACGATATTTAAAATTACAAATTGAACATTTATTTGTTAATAGGGCGATATTTAAAATTAGAAATTGAACATTTATTTGTTAATAGAACGATATTTAAATTTACAAATTGAACATTTATTTGTTAATAGAACGAAATTTAAAATTACAAATTGAACAGTAACATCAGCATTGTAATTTTAAGTTTGAAAGTTTACATTCACACATCCATTTAGCCTGTTTCTCTGAAAAGTTATTCTTATGGATTTAACGAGACTTTTGCTGCTGCTTATTTGCCAAAATCTTGTCCATTCTTGGATCTAAAGTAGATATTACAAGATAGAGGGCGGCATCAACATCCATTCGGTTCCTGTAGTTTGTCTTAATTGGACAGACAGCAGAGAAAGTTACACGTTATTGAAAAAGTCATTAGGCCTAGTAATTTCAAAGCTTTTGTGCTGAGATAGCGATATTCTTCACGGATGACTTGTTTTTCAATCTGGAATAAGAGTTACGTCACATAAAATTTCAGTTAACCCTTAAATTGACAAAGTATCCTATAGGATACAACTGGTTAATAGGCTATATGCTATAATTTTAATAGAACAATAGAAAAAAAATTGGTAGCAAAATTAAAATTTCACAATATACTATAATATTGTACAACATATAGAAATATGGACATTGCGATAGTTGTTTTCTTTACGGTCCGACAAGGTTTAATAAACTAGTGTGAGAAATGAAGCTTTGCCAAGTTAAGGGTTAAGATAATCGTTCAAAGTTAATTTGTGTAATGGTATTGAGAGATTCACTATCCATTTTACATAATCACTTGTATAATAGTACGTAATTTTTTTCACTTCATTTCATCACTCTTCAATGTATTTTCATCTCATGTTTCTCCGAACTCAAATTGTACTTTATTTTTAAATTTATCATTGCTCCGTATTCTCTCCGCAATCATATTGTATTTTTCATTTAATCTCTGCTTTGTATTCTGGATCCTAGTGGTCAGCCATAGATTTCAGCCAGATGTCCCAAATTGTGGAATTTGTTGTTGTGTAATTATAATATTATCGAAATGACAGCCGTCCAAATCTTGGATTTAAAATATCGGCATCCTAATCAAATCAAATGAACAAAAAAGAAAATGTAAATTAATTAAAAAATACATAATGAAATTTTAAAAAAGAATATTCTGCCACAAGATGTGGTGGCTATCAAAACGATAAAAATTTATTGAAAATTAATAATATACATTGAATATTAT
Organism: Periplaneta americana; assembly: GCA_025594305.2. NCBI lineage: Eukaryota > Metazoa > Arthropoda > Insecta > Blattodea > Blattidae > Periplaneta > Periplaneta americana. The sequence goes on from JAJSOF020000005.1 coordinate 190,106,268, forward strand.
AAAGAGGAATAGAGATGATGATTGATGATGTTCAATGAAGATTTTAAAATGGATGATGCAATTGTCTCAAGAGTCTTTTCAGGAACCTTTAATTTTCTGAGGATCTCCAATGTAAATTTGGGAATTGTTCCTCGCGCACCAAACATAAGTCCAATGACATTTCAATCTTGAATATTATATTTATGACTGAGATCATCACAGCATGGAAGGTAAATAGCATAGATAATATTATGAAATGATATTAAAGATGAATAGAAACTTTGCTTTTTCTAGAAGTACGGAAAAAACTAATACTAAAATTCAAGTGTACGAATTTTCGCCGCGGACCACCAAAATACTTTCGCGGACCGGCGGTTGAAAACCACTGCACTAGACGCTCCTTTTGCGATATATGGCTATTTAAAACCCAGTCTTATGTACTCAATGTCGCATTGACGCTAGCTGAATTCAAACCCACGGACATTCCTTACACTCAGAATTAAAGCCTTGTGCTATATGTTGTGCACAAAAAGAAAAATTATTTTAATGTTTACAGATTTTATTGGGAGGACAGAAGATATAACTAAAGATTCCTGCACAATAAAACAAGCATTAAGTATAACATAGAAAGTAATGTAATTGCATGTTATAAACGAACTGTTAAAAAGTTCAATTTCAACATTATTAGAGTAATACAATTAAATTGTTTATACTCAATTACATCTGTTCATCATTTCAATTATTTAAATGAACTGAACAATTTGTTTCAAACGAATCGTTACACATTCAAATCAAGTAAACTAGATTAACGTCACAAATTTGAAAACAATTGCATCAATTGTTTTATAATGAGAGCGGTTACATGTATGCGTGACTGAAATGTTAAAATGCGATAAGAAAAATGAGGGGCGAAATTACTTCATGAACAGAACTATATTTTCATAAGAATACATATTATTAATTGAGCGCTTTTATTTCAAAGTACTGGCAGTATTTTATAGTACTGCATTTATACTATTTCATGAAGTATCTAAGGAATTATGACTAAAAGTAGATATACTCAGTTTTTACAGAACACACATTAACACCAAAACTTATTTCTACACGTGGATTTGTTATACATTTTCACGTATTTCTAACACTTTGAGAAATGAGGCCTATTCCAAAAATGAATACCATTGTCACATCCCGTTTCGGTATCCTTCCATGTCTTGGAACTCGAAAATCAGTTATGAAATTACTTTGTGTCTGCACATTTATTTATTTATTTATTTATTTACTTATTCTGGTGTAGTTAAGGCCATCAGGCCTTCTCTTCCAAAACACCAGGAATACAAATACAATAACAGAAATAAACAGAAAAAAATACACTATATACAAAATAAAGCTACACAAGAAATAAAGAGAGAGAGAAAAAAACACTATAAACAAAGTAAAGACACACAAAAATATACACAGGTTACAGTCACACAAACTTTAAATGAGTGATTAAGTATCATAATTAATTCTATCCTAACTAATTAACTAACATAAACAAGAAACTTGGAATTTTAATCTAGATTAAAAAAGAAAAAGAAAAAAAAAAAAACACAAATCAATACTTCTAGCAATACCTAAAAACATTATCTAAGAGAAAATTTTCCAATTTAATTTTGAATTGCGATAAAGTCCGGCAGTCTCTGACGTCATTAGGTAACGAATTCCAGAGGCGAGGTATTTCTACAGTATAGGAAGATGAGTATAAAGACGTTCTATGATGAGGGATAGAAACAAGTGCTTGATGTCGGTTCCGAAGAGTTGTAAGAAATTGAAAGCGCGACAACAGATAATTCGGAGTAGAAGTATGCATGATTCTAAACAGAAGAGACAGTGAATGTATTGTTCTTCGTTCTTTCAGACGCACCCATGAAAGTAACTGGAGGGAAGGTGTTATATGGTCAAATTTACGAGTATTGCAGATGAATCGTATGCACACATTATGAACACGTTGTAGTCTCTCAGCTAAGAGTGAACTTACATTAGTTAGCAAGGAATCGCAATAATCAAAATGGGGCATTGCAAGCGTCTGAATAAGATTCTTTTTTAGACTAAGTGGTAGAAATTCTTTCATATGGAACAAGGAGTGAAGTTGAGAAAATATTTTTTCGCAAATGTGTGTTGCTTGAGTGTTCCAATTTAGATCGCTATCCATAAAAATGCCAAGATTTTTAACTGTTTCACTGCATTTAACAATAATCCCATTCAATATTATTTTATGTGGTATAGTACTACTATCAAGAGTGTTTCGTAGACGATTATGTCCCATTACGATTGCTTGCGATTGTTTCCGTTAAAAAAAAAAATCCACAGAAAATATCCTTTGATTTACTGAAACGTACCGTATGTCATGGTTCAAGTTGCATAATACAGAAAATTATATTCGTCAATTGTTGCGTTCGCATTCCACAGCCTACAAAAATCGATCATTAATCGTGGCCAACCCTGTCTCTGATCTAAGCCCACATTTTAAATTAAAGAGTACACTTTCAATTGTTATTTATTTCTACAACGCATTTCAATGCTGTGAAAATTTGATGCAAAATTAGCACGTGTATTTCAGCCTGGCGTCATGCAAGAATTTATTCAAATTAGCAGCTTTGTTGGTGTTAAGAATTTCCTGCCCGCATATGGACACAGGAAGTTGGCTCAAAGTAGATCTAGTGATACTTGTGGCGTCTGTTCTTCGTCCGGCAGTAACCTACTTCACGCTCATACGAAAGGAAAACTGACTCAAGTGCCTTTGCAAAAAAATAAAATTAAGATGAACGCTATATCCACGGATATTTCGTCCACTGTTTCGTACGTCCCTTTGATATTCTGTCCACTATATTTTTGCGTCTCCTGGTGTTTCATGTCCACTATTATTTCGTCCACAGCTTGAATGTCCACTGTGCTATTTTGTCCTCTGAAAGTTTGGTCCACATTTTATTATGTCCTACATTTATCTTTGTTCTCTTTATTAAGTTGTTCATTTTATTGTCTCGTCCAGTACATTGTGTCCAATATTCCTGAATGTCCATTTGCATAAATGGTTTAAAACTAATACACTATTACTACCACTACCACTACCACTACCACTACCACTACTACTACTACTACTACTACTACTACTACTACTATAATAATAATAATAATAATAATAATAATAATAATAATAATAATAATAATAACTTACTTACTGGCTTTTAAGGAACCCGGAGGTTCATTGCCGCCCTCACATAAGCCCTCATTGGTCCCTATCCTGAGCAAGATTAATCCAGTCTCTACCATCATATCCCACCTCCCTCAAATCCATTTTAATATTATCTTCCCATCTACGTCTCGGCCTCCCCAAAGCTCTTTTCCCCTCTGGCCTCCCAACTAACACTCTATATGCATTTCTGGATTCGCCCATACGAGCTACATGCCCTGCCCATCTCAAACGTCTGGATTTAATGTTCCTAATTATGTCAGGTGAAGGATACAATGCGTGCAGTTCTGCGTTGTGTAACTTTCTCCATTCTCCTGTAACTTCATCCCTCTTAGCCCCAAATAACAACAACAATAATAATAATAATAATAATAATAATAATAATAATAATAATAATAATAATAATAGTCACAATAATACTATAATAATAACAATAATAACAGTGACAATAATAATAATAATAATAATAATAATAATAATAATAATAATAATAATAATAATAATAATGTGACAATAATACTATAATAATAGCAATAATAACAGTGACTATAATAATAATAATAATAATAATAATAATAATAATAATAATAATAATAATAAAAATAATAATATGAGTGAAAGTGGTAAGTATAATTGTTGAGGACTAGCATGTCCCGACCTCTTACGGTTGTTTATATAGTATACACAGGTAGTGTAAAGTGGATGTATGCCTGTATTTTGACCGGGATTACGTAAATAATGTGTATGTTTGAGATATTTATAGGGGGTAACGGGATTTTGTACCCACCTGCATAAATTTCATCCTTAAACTTTTAGCATAATTTTAAAACACACTGTATAGTATAATAATCATTTCCTATAATACAGGCGAAAATTATATTGAAACAGAAGAACTTAATAAGCTCGATATATAAAAATAAATATCTTGTATCTGTGCGCACCCCAGCTATCATTCTCGATACATAAGTAATGTGTATATATGAGGTATTAATAGGAGGCAACGGGACTTTGTACCCACCTACATAAACTTCATCCTTAAACTTTTAGCATAATTTTAAAACACACTGTGTAGTATAATAATCATTTCCTATAATACTGGCGAAAATTATATTGAAACAGAAGAACTTAATCAGCTCGATATATAAAAATAAATATCTTGTAGCCTATCTGTACGCACCCCAGCTATCATTCTCGATACATAAGTAATGTTTAGGGGAGAGTCGGGTAGTATCGGACATCGGGTAATATCGGACAGTGAGTTTCTTTCATCTACCACACGATGATAGTACCTGATTGACATGGTTATGTTTCAGTAATTTTCTCATAGAGAAACGTAACCATGTCATTCAGGTACTACCATATGGTGGTAGATGAAAAAAACGCACCGTCCGATACTACCCGATGTCCGATACTACCAGACTCTCCCCTATATTTGAGGTATTTATAGGGGGTAACGGGACTTTGTGCCCACCTGTATAAATTTCATCCTTAAACTTTTAGCATAATTTTAAAACACACTGTGTAGTATAATAATCATTTCCTATAATACTGGCGAAAATTATATTGAAACAGAAGAACTTAATCAGCTCGATATATAAAAATAAATATCTTGTATCTATACGCACCCCAGCTATTATTCTCGATAGATAAGTAATGTGTATATTTGAGGTAAGGTAGGCCCTATTTATAGGAGGTAATGGGACTTTGTGCCCACCTGTATAAATTTCATCCTTAAACTTTTAGCATAATTTTAAAACACACTGTGTAGTATAATAATCATTTCCTATAATACTGGCGAAAATTATATTGAAACAGAAGAACTTAATCAGCTCGATATATAAAAATAAATATCTTGTATCTATACGCACCCCAGCTATTATTCTCGATAGATAAGTAATGTGTATATTTGAGGTAAGGTAGGCCCTATTTATAGGAGGTAATGGGACTTTGTGCCCACCTGTATAAATTTCATCCTTAAACTTTTAGCATAATTTTAAAACACACTGTGTAGTATAATAATCATTTCCTATAATACAGGCGAAAATTATATTGAAACAGAAGAGCTTGATCAGCTCGATTAATAAAAATAAATATCTTGTATCTGTACGCTCCCCAGCTATCATTCTCGATACATAAGTAATGTGTATATTTGAGGTAAGGTAGGCCCTATTTATAGGAGGTAATGGGACTTTGTGCCCACCTGTATAAATTTCATCCTTAAACTTTTAGCATAATTTTAAAACACACTGTGTAGTATAATAATCATTTCCTATAATACAGGCGAAAATTATATTGAAACAGAAGAGCTTGATCAGCTCGATTAATAAAAATAAATATCTTGTATCTGTACGCTCCCCAGCTATCATTCTCGATACACAGCCATCACGGACACATTATCTCTTTTGATTTGTTCGCCGTGCGTGTATACACTTTAGGGCGGCGCTAATTAATGACCGCATATGGGGATGATTAGAACCAAGGATAACACGTCCCAGCATGTCGTAGCATCCCGTCACGTGACCGGGTGATCGATGTGTGCCGCAGAGGGTTGGAACAAGCCGGTGTCGGGCACAGCACGCTTGGGATACAAGCAAGCATTGTGCGAGGAGCAGTTCACTTAGCAATACTGTCACAGCCTGATTGATTGGTTTGTTTAGTTTCACGACACGGCGAGGCTAATGGCTCTGCTGACAGGGTGATCGCTAATGGAGGGCTACATACAAGTTTCCACATTTCGCGAAACCATACGCTGCTCTGCGGATTTACTAGAATGCGTTTAAATCTAAAGAAAATATCGTATTAGTCACTCATTCTGTTTCAATTGAAATGCTCGAGCACGATGCATATTACAGTAACTTTTTAGAACAAAATTTACCACCAACAATGCGCCGGAAGCGTTGAAATCTCTTGAATACCATCCCACCGTGCGTCACATGGTGCTAGTGTCACGTGGCTGTCCAAGTGGTTAATTTACTTAACAGGTGGAACTGGGAAATTCTAGAGCATCTCGGATATGGGTCGCTGCGACTAGGAACTTTTCCGTAACATGGAATAACCGCTGAAAAAGGGTACACTTTAGAAACAGACAGTCCATTATGACAGCTGTAGAAGAGTCAATTAGAAGCTTAGAGCAAAGGTCATTTTCCTTGAACAACTTAACACTGTTCCCTGCATGTTTTATCCATGTGCCACGAGCATTATTTTACAAGTCATAAATTTACGACACGTGGCCCGAGATTTCGCTTCTTTACCAAAAGAAATATATGTTTTTCTTCTTTTTGTTTTTTTTTGTTTTTCCAGGATTAGTTTTCATTGTTAAGACTTCATCATTTAGGTATTTTTTATTCCATGAGGTCTCTATTCCAATGTATAAATAAATAAATAAATAAATAAATAAATAAATAAATAAATAAATAAATAAATAAATAAATAAATAAACAGACAGGCAAATAAATAATTAATAAGCAATTAGGTAAATAAATAAACAAAGAAATAGATAGACAGACAAACATAGATAAATAAATAAGTACGTCAGCAATTAAGTAAATAAATAAATAAACAGACATGCAAATAAATAAGTAAATAAGCAATTAAGTAAATAAATAAACAAACAAACAAAGAAATAGATAGACAGATATATAGATAAATACGTAACCAACTAAGTAAATAAATAAATAAATAAATAAATAAACAAACAAATAAATAAATAGGCAGACAGACATGTAAATAAATAAGTAAATAAGCAATTAAGTAAATAAATAAACAAACACACAGATAGACAAATAAATAAGTAAGCAATTAAGTAAATAAATAAACAAATAAATAAATAAATGCATAATAAATAAACAATTGAATTGAATAAATAAACGAGTGAATAAATAAACAAATGAATAAGTGAATAAATAATTTAATAAGTGAATAAATAAACAAATTAATAAATAACAAAAAAATAAATACATACATAATAAATAAATAAAATAATACTTACACAAATGAATGAATAAATAAATAAATTAACGAATAAACAAAGGAATAAATAAACGAATAAAGAAATGAATACATAAAGGAATAAACAATGAATAAACTCGTCAAGGAACAGAAGAATAAACGAACAAACAAATGTATAAAGGAATCAACGCGTCAATAAATAAATAAAATTTATAAGCAAATCATTAAATAAATAAATAAACAAATCATTAAATAAATTAATAAGCAATAAATATATGTATATAAAATAAAATAATGCTGCAACAATACCGAAAACCAAGCCATGGATGGCAGCAGCTAGGGAAGTTAGGATTGGAGGCAGATGATAAAATTCGATTTGGATTGTAATGCCATAGATGAATGTTCCAATGGATGGGTGTAAAATGTTACTCTCTCTGTCTCTATCAGAGGGCTACAGGCAAAACTGACCTGTCATTTCTCGTCAACGTCAAAATTCAACTTTTCGTGCTATCATCGACAATAATAATTGCATGAGTCACCACATCAATAAATGAAAGTGCTTAATTTCGTCATGGCAACAGAATTTCAATTAAGTGTTAGCTGTCCATATCTGATAGCATTAGGCAACAAATCGTTCTTTTTTTTTCTGTTATACTATGTAATGACAACGTTCCAATTTCATTTCTGTAAACGTGTAAGTACTCTTGCCTATCGTATGAAGGAAGAAGAATAATTCTGTTAATTGACCAAGTCACAATTAATCACTAAGACACAAATTGATATAAAGTATACATAGAGAATCATTACAGTCAAGCTATGATAATTTTTCCGTACATTAGACATTAATATTTCATGGTAACTCAAACATCAATGCTCTCTCTTAACGTTACCTTCGGGGATTGTCAATAAAATGACAAAGGTGTAACCATTTGTGACAAGGTGAATATACACCGTATTGGCGGACTGCAAGACACGATGGCATTTAACCTCAATTCGTTTTTTTTTCCACGAATGAAGTGGGAAGAAATAATTCAATAATTTCTGAAGGCAAAAGGAAAAATATTACGATACTGGGAATTATTTTGTAATAATAGAAGATCGTACATGGCCTGTTTCGCTTCCAGTAATTTTGAAAAGTAATTCAAACAATTATCTCTCGGTGCGTTTTAATTTCTTATCCTCTTATCACAGCCTGGGTACTCGTTCTAAAAATGACCCTCTATTATCTATGCCTTGCCATAAAACAGCTCACTATTCTTCGTCTTTCACAGTATCAGCAATTCGTTTCTGGAACTCCCTACCCAACTCCCTCAGCAACTGTCCAACGATATTGCAAGTTAAAAGTGAATTGTTTAAACACGTGACCAGTATTCAGGTTTAATTCTCCTTTATATGTATATGTGTATATATGTAATTTTTCTCAGTGTTGTAATGTTATAATTTACATTTGAATTTGTTATTCTCGTAATTTGTAATATTGGTTCACTTACCGCTTCTATTATCATTGAGTGTAACTTCTAGCCTTATATTATTTTATAATTATTATTTAGCATGTTCGCATTATTTTACTCGACTTTATTATTATTATTATTATTATTATTATTATTATTATTATTATTATTATTATTTATAGCAATGTTTGAACGTAACATACTCAATGGCGAAAACGTTAACAATTTTAAAATATAATGTACATTTATAATTGTATAATTTACATTAAAATAAGTCATATGATTGAATAAACAGTATTAATTCTATTGTATTTTATATTTTTGGTTGGTAGTTAGAGTTTATTACAATTTTATAATTTCATATTTAGGACTGTATATCTATATATATATATATATATATATATATATATATATATATATATATATATATATATGCTTTTCCTTTAGTAATGGTTTGATTTACTTCTTGTTTGATAGAAACTAATCGTACTCTTTTTGATTTTGCTGAGGGTGAATATGAATTGGTTTAGAAATTTTAATTAAAATACCAAGTTATTTATTTAATTTAAACTTCGCGTCAAACTCCAATGTAAAAGAAAAAGTGAACTTGGAAGCTACAATGTGTGACAGCATCAATGAACTTATATTTTATCCTACTACAAACAATGCCACTCTGCAGTTTAAGATTGTCCTATAGCAGTTTTTTTTTTTCACATATCTTAAAACTTCATGCATTATATTATGTTCGCCACAGCCTAAAAGAGAAAACAAAATCTATTACAGGAAGTTTTGTTATTTTCGTTGCTACGAATAAATGTTAGCATCAGGGACTGTCGAAATGAAATTCAATTCAAACGCAAATTTACTATAGGCACTTGGTCAATAATTGAGACTAGTTCAGACATGGCTTCTTGTAAATGGTTCTCTTATTCTACGACAAAATATTTCAATATCCAGTAATTTCATCACGATGTAATTTTATTAGTCTAGGTTTAATTTGTAATTCAATAAAAAAATTAGGTATATATCCTCTTTGTTCTTAACTTCTACAATAAATTGTCTAGCCTGTATTAATCAGACTATTTCGTTTATATGACGTCATTCCATTTTCGGCCAATGGAGTGTATTGAAATTTTGAATTTCAACCAATCACAGTCATACATCACGAAAATTTCTGCAGCTCGATTTATCATTATCAATTTATCGCATGGTCGTTCTTTTGTTTAGTCAGTGTCGCCAACTGTTTCCACGTAAATAGATGAGCATGAATCCATTGTACTAAATAAAGTGCGAAATCCTAGTTCCACATCTACATCTTCATATTCTAATTCCATGTCCATTGTATCTAAATAAAATGACACTCCTTCATAACAATTGTTCATTTAATTAATGTATTAATATGGTTATTTGTAATTATATTGTAAAATGTTTAAATTAAATTATGATTTCAGCAGATAATGAAAATGTATTTCTGTTATAATAACAAGAGAAAAGCGCAGTAATGTAATTAACATTTTTAAACCTGTATTTCTACGAAAAAAGATTCTAAACACAAAACCAGAAGGCATGCGCAATATTGGCAGACAGAAACTAAGATGGTTGGATGGAGTGGAGGACGATTTAAGGACTCTAGGCGTGAGAAGATGGAGGCAGAAGGCTCTGGTTGGACAGGAATGGACCAAGATCCTAAGGGAAGCCAAGGCTAGACTACAAGGGCCGTAGTGCCAAAGAAGAAGAAGAAGAAGAAGAAGAAACCTGTATTTCGCTTTTCTCAATTGGCATTACTGAATAACATTCAACTTCTTTATTGTAGTAATCGTTATTTCGACTTCACAATATCTGAATAGGTTAAATATTCCTAAATATACAATTACTAAAATTTTGTAAGCGAATTTTAGGGATATATTATTTACATTTTTATTTTATTCACGAAATAGTCCTAATAACTGTGACATTATTATAGATAATTTTTTCGTACTTTTATTTTATTGTATTTGTAAATTTAATATAAACTGTAATTATAATTTTAATTATATTCTTTATATTGTAGTTGTAATACCCTGGTAGACAGGAAGAGAAGGCCTGATGGTCTTATCTCTAACAAGTTAAGTAAATAAATAAATAAATAAATAAATAAGTAAATAAACAAATAAATAAATAAACAAATAAATAAACAAACAAACAAATAAACAAATAAATAAACAAACAAACAAATAAATAAATAAATAAATAAATAAATAAACAAATAAATAAATAAATAAACAAACAAACAAATAAATAAACAAATAAATAAATAAACAAACAAATAAATAACCAAATAAATAAATAAACAAATACATAAACAAATAAATAAATAAATAAATAAATAAATAAATAAATAAATAAATAAATAAATAAATAAATAAATAAACAAATAAATAAATAAATAAACAAATAAATAAATAAATAAACAAACAAACAAACAAATAAATAAACAAATAAATAAATAAATAAATAAATAAATAAATAAATAAACAAATAAATAAATAAACAAACAAATAAATAAATAAACAAAAAATAAATAAACAAATAAATAAATAAATAAACAAATAAATAAATAAATAAACAAATAAATAAATAAATAAATAAACAAATAAATGAATAAATAAATAAACAAAGAAAGAAAGAAAGAAAGAAATAAATAAATAAACAAATAAATAAATAAACAAATAAATGAATAAATAAATAAACAAACAAATAAATGTAAATACCAAAGCTTGTGGGAAGACTACTGAACTGCATCGCCAACTGTTGACTCTCAACTTATTCTCCGCACCAAGCGAAGATAGTATATTCGACGTACAGTAGTGGCAAAAAAAAAAAACCGGGCCGACACTTGTAACTGATACAAAAGAATCCTGTGCTGTGTATTGTGTCAAACAGTGGTAATTTCAATATGGATAGTGAAGCCAGAGGTGTGTACCGCTATTTAATGTAAAAATACGGAGTTATCTTTGCCGAATAGAGGTAGAAATGTAATATTGATGCCAGATGAAATAGAACTCTAAAATTTTTTTCGTCTGTAAGTTTGAGGCACTGAAGGAAAAAAAAGACGGTAAGAATCGAACAAATGTAATAAATTTTATTGTTACAATTAATTATACGAGATGGATGTGTTTTGTGACTAGCAAAATTTGAATCTGTGACTCTGAAATCAGCTACAAGGGTCGGTCCGGTTTTTTGCCACTACTGTACACTTAACTTTTACTCAAAGTAACCAAACGGAAGACTATTTATGAGACAGTATCTGTAAAATCTAAATACTTACTACTTACTGGCTTTTAAGGAACCCGGAGGTTCATTGCCGCCCTCACATAAGCCCGCCATTGGTCCCTATTCTGAGCAAGATTAATCCATTCTCTATCATCATATCCCACCTCCCTCAAATCCATTTTAATATTATCTTCCCATCTACGTCTCGGCCTCCCTAAAGGTCTTTTTCCCTCCGGCCTCCCAACTAACGCTCCATATGCATTTCTGGATTCGCCAATACGTGCTACATGCCCTGCCCATCTCAAACGTCTGAATTTAATGTTCCTAAATGTGTGAGGTGAAGAATACAATGCGTGAAGTTCTGTGTTGTGTAACTTTCTCCATTCTCCTGTAACTTCATCCCTCTTAGCCCCAAATATTTTTCTAAGCACCTTATTCTCAAACGTCCTTAACCTATGTTCCTCTCTCAAAGTGAGAGTCCAAGTTTCACAACCATACAGAACAACCGGTAATATAACTGTTTTATAAATTCTAACTTTCAGATTTTTTGACAACAGACTGGATGATAAAAGCTTCTCAACCGAATAATAACAGGCATTTCCCATACTTATTGTGTGTTTAATTTTCTCCCGAGTATCATTTATATT
>JAJSOF020000005.1:190121273-190123773 GCA_025594305.2 Periplaneta americana
TCGTTTCTTGTGTACCACCCGCTGTTATGAATTACACGTAACACTTTATTGTGTACTACTCGAATGAGATCTAACGTTGTCTTAGGTGCGTATCCCCATACTCTTGAACCATACAAAAGCACTGATCTAATCAGCAATTTATAAATTGTCAGTTAGTTGGTTTTTGACAGGAAAGGTTCGCGCGCATGGTTGCCATGCTTTGCCGCCAGGGGTCACTAGTAACAAACATGGACTCCAATAAATGTAGGAGCATGGATGAATATATAATAGGCTGCGAAACTGCGGTCAGCACCATCTGACGGAAGGGGGTTCAATTTTTTTTAATTTATTGGGTTATTTTACGACGCTGTATCAACATCTAGGTTATTTAGCGTCTGAATGATATGAAGGTGATAATGCCGGTGAAATGAGTCCGGGGTCCAGCACCGAAAGTTACCCAGCATTTTCTCGTATTGGGTTGAGGGAAAACCCCGGAAAAAACCTCAACCAGATAACTTGCCCCGACCGGGATTCGAACCCGGGCCACCTGGTTTCGCAGCCAGACGTGCTGACCGTTACTCCACAGGTGTGGACAGGGGGTTCAAATAAGATGATCAGCGCCCGACGTCGTGGGTAGTGAACATTAGAACTACGTGTTGGGTAAATCACCCAGAGTTCTCTATTTATCTGTTCGTTCGAGAAAACAGACGATGCTCGAGAAGCCAAGATGGCAGTCAGAAACTTGCAAATGAGTGGACATAAAGTGATACTAAGTGTGTGTATAAGCAGTGTATGATAAACAGTGATGTTTATGGACGACTATCTAAGTAGTTTTTGCAGACTTTTCCATTGCGCTGTATACTAAATACCCAAAGAATACAATCCAAATTATCTAACCTTTTTGCTTTATTTTCTTTCTCTGTTTGGTTATATTTTAATTGGGTAGTGTAAAACACATCGTCTCTTTTATCTTCCTGTTGGCTCCAGTAAGAATTTTCAGTGGAAGATGATGTGAGAAATAAACATTTAAATGTTTTATTTTAAATGGGTTAGTTGAGATTATCTATGAGGTTGGGAGGGAAGGAATATGTTCTGCATAGTTTAACATTTTCGTCACCAGGTGCGCTGTTAATGGAAGGAGTAATTAGTTTTTGTTTTCGCTACTTGGTGCGCTGCTAGATGTAATACGTTCCCCACCGTCCAACAGATGGCAGCAAAATCAGTTTCTACATTAGCGCCTTTAGTATGTGTTACGAGAAACTCAGTAAGTTTCGCATCCTATTATATATTCATCCATGGTAGGAGCTTTGAGGATAGAAAGACAGGAGAGAGCATAAGCTTGAAACGGTAGAATAAAAAAGATTAATAATAATAATAATAATAATAATAATAATAATAAATTAATTTGATCAATTAAAATGTCTCTCAGTGAAACGCACAGCAGAGTCCGTATAGGTCAGTTTCTGTCAGATGCGTTTTCAATTCACTGTGGGCTAAAGCAAGGAGATGCACTATCACCTTTACTTTTTAACTTTGCTCTAGAGTATGTCATTAGGAAAGTCCAGAATAACAGAGAGTGTTTGGAATTGAACGGGTTACATCAGCTGCTTGTCTATGCGGGTGACGTGAATATATTAGGAGCAAATCCACAAACGATTAGGGAAAACACGGGAATTTTACTTGAAGCAAGTAAAGAGATAAGTTTGGAAGTAAATCCCGAAAAGACAAAGTATATGATTATGTCTCGTGACGAGAATACTGTACGAAATGGAAATATAAAAATTGGAAATTTATCTTTTGAAGAGATGGACAAATTCAAATACCTGGGAGCAACAGTAACAAATATAAATGATACCCGGGAGGAAATTGAACACAGAATAAATAAGGGAAATGCGTGTTATTATTCGGTTGAGAAGCTTTTATCATCCAGTCTGTTGTCAAAAAATCTGAAAGTTAGAATTTTATAAAACAGTTATATTACTGGTTGTTCTATATGGTTGTGAAACTTGGATTCTCACTTTGAGAGAGGAACAGAGATTAAGGGTGTTTGAGAATAAAGTGCTTAGGAAAACATTTGAGGCTAAGAGGGATGAAGTTACAGGAGAATGGAGAAAGTTACACAATACAGAACTGCACGCATTGTATTCTTCACCTGATATAATTAGGAACATTAAATCCAGACGTTTGAGATGGGCAGGGCATGTAGCACGTATGGGCGAATCCGGAAATGCATATAGAGTGTTAGTTGGGAGGTCGAAGGGAAAAAGACCTTTGGGGAGGCCGAGACGTAGATGGGAGGATATTAAAATGAATTTGAGGGAGCTGGGATATGATGGTAGAGACTGGATTAATCTTGCATAGGATAGGGACAAATGGCGGGCTTATGTGAGGGCGGCAATGAATCTCCGGGTTCCTTAAAAGCCAGTAAGTAAGTATAGTTATATAATTTAGGGTGTCTGTCTTTCAAATGGCAATGACATTTGATTATAACATCTCCTGTAAAATTATATCCAATTTTCAG
>JAJSOF020000005.1:190128773-190228773 GCA_025594305.2 Periplaneta americana
TATGCTCAAACATCCTTAATCTCTGTTCCTCTCTCAAAGTGAGAGTCCAAGTTTCACAACCAAATATAGAACAACCGGTAATATAACTGTTTTATAAATTCTAACTTTCAGATTTTTTGACAGCAGACTAGATGACAAAAGCTTCTCAACCGAATAATAACACGCATTTCCCATATTTATTCTGCGTTTAATTTCCCTCCCGAGTGTCATTTATATTTGTTACTGTTACTCCAAAATATTTGAATTTTTCCACCTCTTCGAAGGATAAATCCCCAATTTAACACAGATTAAACACAAAAATTAAACATTATGTCATCTGTATGTTTTCTTACGAGTTTAGAAACAATGTATATGGCAATGATCTTCAACTTCCCTTTTCATAACAAGCCAGGTGAAGGGGTTGTTTAGAGCAACACAGCCTTATGTGCACTCCCTGTTCATTGTACAGCGTTGCACGATCTCGTAATTCATTTATTTTAAATCCACAATTTTCTGGAAAACTATTCAAAATACAGCAAAATGTTATTTGGCTTTTTTTTATTACAGTTTACTAAAGGAATAATCTACCAGAATTAATGACATTTTATCATGTATACGCATGAGTTGACATTTTTTTAAACTTCCTAGTATTATTATCAAGGCTACAAATGATGTTTTATCTTTTACTAACAAGCCAAAAAAGGGTTAACTACTAAAAAACTTGTTACCATTATATATTTAACATGTTGTTCTGAAAAAAAAATCACTTTGTCGGCAAAGAATGTAAGTTATGTGAAAAAAATATATATATATATATATATATATATATATATATATATATATATATATTGCTCTATAGTTTATAACTCTTAAAAAAATATAAATAAATATGACAAATTTAACATGGCGGAGATATGAGGTACCTTCTTCCCTTAATGGCAGAGAGATCCCGGTTACTTTTCAGGAAATGACTTTGCACTCTTCAAAATCATTGTAAACGCTGGTTCACAATAAACCGGGAACGAGAACCAGAATGAAAACGAGAAGCAGAGGACGTGAATATGAAAATTTTTGATTCACAATAAACCGAGAACGTAGACGACTATGCATATCGATATGCATGTCAATAACGATATGTAAAGTCGATATTACGCATTCTGATGTTATTTGTGTATAATTGACCAATGGCGTTCTCTCATGCGTACAAGGCAGCCAACATAAACACAGGTTAACCAACTTCGAAATTTCAACTGAAACATTTCTTTAGGTACGGTACTATAAATATGCCCATGCATCTTTATTATCACAACCTATTTTAAGTCTACCATAACGTAAAATAATTAGAGAAGAAACATTTGTAATAGAACAAAAATGAACACAACAGTAGTTATTGAATTGAAGCATGAATATGTAGTGTGTAATAGAACCAATACAGTAATAAAATATGATTCACTTCCGATCGGTGTTCAAAGATGCAGCTATTGAAAGCCACGTATTCTCCTTCATTTTCTCATCTTTATACGAGGCGCTCCTCTTATCTTAAACGTGAGGATTTTCCTCAACACTCAATATTAGAATCGCATCAAATAAAACTTGCTCCATGATGCACAGCACAGAACAAAATAATGCATAGGTTATGTCACGGTCTTCTTGCTACAAAATATATGACGACAAAATAGCTTTTAGATGGCATTAGAATGAATCTAGTGGGCTGTGATCGGAAACGTGAACGCCAAAGTTGAAGCTTGGCCAACTCTCCGTTCCCGATCCTGTGGTCCGGCAAGTTTTTCGTTAATTGTGAATGCTCACATTTAAATGTATACATTTTAACAATTTTACCGTTTTCGTTCCGATTCTCGTTTCCGGTTTATTGTGAACCAGCCTTAATGGTGGAAGAAAAGTAACATATTTGAAACGTTTCCTTTATTTTTCTTTTCACTTTGCGTTTGCGAATCAGTTCTGAAAAGTGAGCGTGGAATAGAAACTGCAATGGAAAGTGCAAAGTTGAAAAGTTTGATGGTGCAACAGACGTCTGATTTCTATACTGATTACCGCTTATATGCTTCACGTTCGTTAAAACCTCAAAACCAAGTCCATAATTTTCTATGAAACTGTACGGTTTGATGTGTAATGTTGGCAGTACTGAGCTGTCAAGTTCTTGTAACACGGCTTCGGTAATATAATCAAAACTTCGGTACCACAGACGTGAATTCATCACGGATCCCTCGGGATTTCGCGATGGCTGTCGTAATAATCCGCAATTCTTCTCCATCCATTAGCGTCAGCACTTGTGACAGGGGCAAACACGGCACCACGCCCGACGCCGATCGCCACAATGAGCTGGCCGTGCGTCGCCCCGGTGCTTCCTCTGCAGAGGATGGAGGGCGTCCATTCGACACGCGACCCTGCCGGTGCGTAGAAATATTGTCTGTCAGTTCCGCTCCGTGTACTACTGACAAGTCCATTGTTTGCGATCGTATCGGGGCCATGCTGGTCGCACACTGAAGCGATCAAGCGAGATCTCGTGAATCCAGCCTGACACTGATGGGCGCTTTTTGTGTTTTCCTTGCAGTCCGTGGCAACACAGATCCAATGTTATTTTAAGAGCTAGCGAGCAGGATTTCCACGTCGTGGACTGGGTTCAGATCCCGGTGAGTTCAAGTGGAACTTGTAGCAGAGAAAGACAATGTTGACACCACCACCACCACCACCACAGCTTCCTTCGAAAGCAAAGTATAGCTTGGATGCTTGTCTTATATATTTATGGTACACTGCCGTACCCGTGCGCTCCGCTGCACCCGTTAGAAATAAATATAAAGTAATTATATAATTAAAATAGGACATTTGATCCAGGGAACATTCGTGTTTGATAGAAGAATAAATCGTTTAATATGTTGCTTAATTTAAATTGCATCCAAATAATTAAAATGCGATCATTTTGGTCCAGAGACACTCATTTGGTGCAATGACAATTCCTTTAACATATTCTTAATTTTTATTACATGCAACCATAGTTTAATGAAGATTGACATCATTTAGATTTAATGTGTATATTTTATTTTACTTGAATTATGGTAATAACTTAATTTTAACCCTGTTTTCTACGTATTCAGTAAATGGCGCTTGGCCCACTATGGTACTGAACCCTTCAAATAACTTAAATTATATCATACAATATTACATTATATATTATATTATATTATATTATATATATTATATTATATTATATCAGAAGTTACTGTAATTAAGCATTATGTCCATCTAGAGAAACTACACTTTCAGTGGTGAAATAATAATTAGTTATACAAATCGGTTAATTTAGCTTCCGATATTACTTCATACAATCACAGAAACATTCTCTGTAGGCTATCTTTCATAGCTTTCGATTGTTGCCCCTTATAGATGAAGTCATTTGTTTTTTAATTCATTACACGGCCTTGGCAGTTATTTTAATTTTAAAACTCATTTATCTCATTAAATATCAGTCCTATCGAAATTTTTCAAGCACTAAAACTTATCGCAAATTATTTTTAAAGAAACTTTTGTTATGTAACATTTTTCACAAAAATCAATAATAAGCGAGATATTTCGATCTACTTAATTCATGCCCCATTATAACCCCCCTTTTAAATAATGTATTTTGAATGCCATATAGCCTAAAATCTAAGTTACAACGGACTTAATTTATATTCCAATTTTCATCGAAATCCGTTCAGCCATTATCGCGTGAAAAGGTAACAAACATACAGATTAGACAGACAGACAGACATACAAACAAAAATTTCAAAAAAGCGATTTTCGGTTTCAGGGTGGTTAATTATATATGTTAGGACCAATTATTTTTGGAAAATCGAAAATTACCAGAAAAATTTTGGCCACAGATTTATTATTAGTATAGATTAGAGAATAATTCCCTAATGAGACGCCTATAGTCAAATCTTGTTCACTCAAAACTGAATCCTAATGGCAGGTTTCTACAAATTCATGAAATAAATCGATGGTGCTCGGGCAAAGGGAGTCAAGTCTTTTTTTATGTGTGCAAATGAAATTTTGTTCCCCAGGTTAATGTATGTATGTATTTATTTACGGGAGGTCGAGACGTAGATGGGAAGATAATATTAAAATGGATTTGAGGGAGGTGGGATATGATGATAGAGACTGGATTGATCTTGCTCAGGATAGAGACCAATGGCGGGCTTATGTGAGGGCGGCAATGAACCTTCGGGTTCCTTAAAAGTAAGTAAGTAAGTAAGTAAGTAATGTATTTATTTATACTGCAAGTGGGCAAGCACCCGGTGGCAGTGGTATACACAATGTAAAAAGTACACAATAAAATTACAATACAATACAATTATATACACAATACAATAAGAATACACAATACAATTTAACACAATAATTACAACTAATAATAATGCATCAAATAACCTAATTAATAAGTGCACCTAATTGTACAATACAACCTACATATGTATAATTTTCACATTGGTACTGATAATAATCTTTCACTTTACTCTCATCTCACTCACTGTAGTGGCAATATAACGCATTTCACTGACACATTAGGACACATTTCACTGACACTCTACAACACATTTCACTGACACTATAGAACACATTTTCATTGACACTATAAATTATCACTGATCGGAACTATTCACTGCACTGTAAAACCATAACTTCACTGACTCACCTCGCTTCACTGATACAACAGTTCAAATAAGTCAAATAATTACACCCTTATGCATACTTATAAACAGAACTACATTTAAACTAAACATTTCTAGTCTAAGACCCTCTTACACGCTATTTTTAAATAATTTACAATTAAAACCAAGGGAGTAACTCGTCAGGCTAAATAAATACATGTCACCTTAAAAAATTAAATGTTAAATGTCACCTTAATTTTAATTTGCACTTTATACACAACTTTTTAAGTTATTCTTGAATCTCCTTAAGGAAGGACAGTCCTCAAAGACCGCTGCAGGTAGGTCATTCCAATATTTATAGTTCTATTTAAAAATGAGAATTTACCTACATCCGTTTTCTGTTTCCGAAATTTGATTTTAAAATCATGATCTCAAGTTAAATTCGACAAGTGTGTGTGCAAAAACAAAATAAGTTAATATACTAGCATTTGATGTGTTTTATTTATGTAGAAAATTATGTTCAATAAGGTTCCGAAGTTTAATTTCCATTCATCTCTATATTAATTTTTATCACTTATCTCCGTTGACCTAAAACACCATCGAAATAAACTATCTCATAAATAACATTTATCTAATGGTAACAGTTTGTGTTTCTACAAACCAACAAGTTGAATTTATTCTCGTATAAATTATCCATGGATAAGTTAGTTCCAAAATGTGCCAGTAGAGCAGTAATATTATCATCTGGAGGGCTGTTCTTGAATTGAACAGTTTATTGAATTAAAAGGGCTGTGATTAATGTGAATATTATTGTTTGTATTTATTCTGGTTAAATTAATAAGTTTAGTAATAATTTGGTAGTAAGTTAATATTCAAATTGCAAATCACACGCAGATATTAATCATTTATCAAATTCAATTGAGTTCCTGGTTTTTATGTAGGTCTCATTATAACTGTTTTCAGAATCATTTAACTATATCCTAATGTAAGAACCCTCAATACAGCCTATGACAGTTGGGAAGCTGAAGAGTCCATGAAATTCATCTCGTATGGCGTAGTAAGATGAATAAATAAATGTATGGATGAATAAATAAATAAATAAATAAATAAATAAATAAATAAATAAATTAAATAAATAAATAAATAAAAATAAATTAAATAAATAGTAAAAAAATAAATTAAATAAGTAAATAATTGAGTAAATAAATAATAAATAAATAAATAAAGTACAAAAATAAATAACAAATAAATAAATCAAATAAGTAAATAATAAATAAATACGTAAATAAATAAATAAAAATAACTAAAAAATAACTAAGAAAATAAATAAATAAGTAAGTAAGTAAAGAGATAAATAAACAAATAATAAGAAAAATAAATTAAATAAGTAAATAATTGAGTAAATAAATAAAGTGCAAAAATAAATAACAAATAATTAAATGAAATAAGTAAATAATAAATAAATAATTAAATAAATAAATAAATAATAAAATTAAATTAAATAAGTAAATAATTGAGTAAATAAATAACTAATAAAGTAAATAAGTAAATAAATAAAGTGCAAAAATAAATAACAAATAATTAAATGAAATAAGTAAATAATAAATGAATAATTAAATAAATAATAAAATTAAATTAAATAAGTAAATAATTGAGTAAATAAATAACTAATTAAGTAAATAAGTAAATAAATAAAGTGCAAAAATAAATAACAAATAATTAAATGAAATAAGTAAATAATAAATGAATAAATAAATAAATAAATAAAAAATTAAATTAAATAAGTAAATAATTGAGTAAATAAAAACTAATTAAGTAAATAAGTAAATAAATAAAATGCAAAAATAAATAACAAATACATCAAATAAGTAAATAATAAATAAATAAATGAAAATAACTTAAAATAACTAAGAAAATAAATAAATAAAAATAACTAAAAATAACTAAGAAAATAAATAAATAAATACATAGATAGATAAATAAATAAATAAATAAATAAACAAACGAATGACTATTCACATTCCTATCCATATTCTTTATTTGCCTGAAGGTACAGTAGTACAAGTGGCCTCGTCAATTTAATAATAAATGCAATGTGTCAGTATTAAAAAGATTAAAAACTAAACAATTAATAAAATTCAACTAAAATACTACATCATTTTCAAAAAAATTAATTCATCTTCTAAAAAGGATTATTTTTATAGCCATCTCTTAGTCTGAAGTTTGAATTGTCTTTCATTTTGTGCCTTTATATTTTGTGGGTATCTTTTATACAGGGTGATTCACAAGGATTTACCGTCCCTTACGGAACTTATTACCGAAGATATTCTGAGTAAAAAATGTCATATAAACATTTGTGCTAATTTCAGTATTTTCAGAGTTACACTAATTTTAAATTGTTTGTAAAATACTATTTTCCTTGAGTTTTAAGGGTAAAAAAGAAAATATTACAAATAAAGAATGAACTATTCAGAAGTATCATTTCTTTAATTAGCTAGTATTCTGAAGCTAAATGTGTTGTAAATTCCATAATCCCTTCGACAGAATATTTTTTTTAGATTTTTAACTACAAAATTACATTTTCTTATGCATTTTCACAACAATTGTTACAAATCACGCCACTCTTGTAAATTCTTCAAGACTGTACATTAGGATGTATAATTAAACTGTAAAGAATCAAGTTCCTAAAGTCGTATGATTTGTAACAATTTTTGTGTTAAGTGCGTAAGAAAGATATCATCTTTAGTTAAAAATTGAAAAACAAAATCTGTACAAAGCAACTGATAACACGGTTTTAGCTTCAGAACACTAGCCAATTAAAGAAATGATTCTTCTGAGTAGTTTATTTTCTCTATTTGTAATATTCTTTAACCCTTAAAACTAAAGAAAAACGGCATTTTACAAACAACTTCAAATTAGTGTAATTATAAAAATATTGAGATTAGGACAAATGTTTATATGGCATTTTTGCTCAGAATGTCTTCGGATATAAGCTCCGTAAGCGACGGTAAATCCTCTTGAATAACCCTGTATACTATTATTGCCCTAATTACACAGCTAGATTGTGTTTTTGAAACCTGAGAAATGGTACGAATATCTAAAGGACAAAGACGTCAGCTTTCTACGTTGGAGATCCGGGTTCAATTTATTTGTCTGTTCATAATGTAGAGAAAAAACTTGAACCTCTACAATTGCAGCTTGAGAGTCCACTTTGTTTAGTCATTTTTGAATGGAAATGTACGAGAACTTGATATTGATTGTTCGTCCAGGAAATAATAGCAGAGTGCGAGCGTCCAAGCTCTTCATATCCAGACGCCTGATAGATAGACTACACAGCATTGCCTCAAACAGCAGAGATCAATATTACAGACGCAAGGTGACAAATAGAAATGAAATAGTGTTAACCAAGAGTGTGTTCAAATAAGGACGAGTAGGAAGACAAACATCACACATATAAAAGCTTCCGTCCTCTACTCTGTCTAAAATGATGGAGTTTCTAGCTACGAAACCAAAAGAATTCGTGTTCGATTCCTTGAAAAAAGTGAAAGTTTACGTTCGTTCTCCAGAAAGTGGGTATGTAATTTGTCTTGTGTTGTGCTGTTTTTCTCAAGTGGCTGTCTTGCGTCGTGCTAACCACACGACTAAAGAGTCCTGCTCCTAAGGAATGTGTTAATACTGGTTCAAATTTCTCTCACGAATAGTGACGAAACAACGAAAGAAGACACAGGGTAAAAATTCTTGGAAGTAAGTGATGGCTACAGATATGTCCACATGAAAACTATATATATATATATTTTTTTTGTGAACACAGGCTGTTATGGATTTAAATGGGAGGAAGTAACTGGGGTGTAGATATATGACCTCAAAACAACACAAAAAATTCGTATGAACAAAAGTAAGCCTGCTAGGTTTGATCGTTGCAGAATTCTACATGAATCAGCTGACTGTAGCAGATACTGTACATCTCATTTGTGTACAGACTGTGTGACTCTGGCGTTACGTCCTGGAGGACCAGGTTCTATCCCCAGTCTGGTCATAATGAAATTTGTGAAGGACAAAGCTGAAGTTACAGAAGGCTTATCTCGGGGTGCTTTCTTTTCATTTTTCATTTCGACAGTACCCTAACAACATTTTCATCCACTTCAAAAGTTATTAGAGTGGGTGATGGCAATCAAAACGTAAATGTCGAGAGAAAAAAGTACCCTAACACCATCTTTATCCGCTTGAGATAGTAGTGTGGGTATGGCACTGGAAAAGCAAATATACCGAAAAAAAATCATTTTTATCCACTTGAGAAATTAACGTGCGTGATGGAACTGGAAAAGCAAATAGGCGTATACCGAAAAAAAAAGGTACTCCAATATCATTTTTATCCAGTTGAAAAATTAGGGTGTGCAATGGTAGTAAAATACAATAATCCCATGAAGTAAAGGCAATAAGTGCACCCTCCTTGCTTTAGCCCACAGTGAATTGGAAACGCATCTGACAGAAACTGGCCTATACGGACTCTGCTGTACGTTTCACTGAGACACATTTTAATTAATCGAACTAGTTTCTTGGGAATACCGTTTCACTAACACTACTTATCTCAAATATTTACTTTTACTTACTTTTATTATTTACTATTCCTACTCACTGTCATGTTATTGTTGTAGATTCTAGATAATACTGCAATTATTACTGCAATACAGCCGTGGCGAAAATGTGATCGTGCGCCGAGCCACTGTGTAACCTGCAACGTGCATAGCACCTATGGAGGGAGGCGGACACCCGAAAGGGAAGTGAAGCAACTGTCTGACTTATTAACGGATTTTCATTTTCCTTACGTGAAGTAGTTAAATATAATTTTATACAGTATAAGGCTACAAACTAATGTTTGTACGTGTAACGAAGAAAGAAATGAACAATAAATGAACAATATCACAACCTAAAATTAACTGTCTTCAGAATGTCTTTGCGACAGAGTTTCAAAATCAGGAATTATGTCACTTACTGCCAGTCGTAGTTGATCATGAAGCTATTTGTCTGTCAGTCGTGATCTAAATTTCGTTTTTACTATTTTCATTGTTGAAAATAATTTTTCACAAACGTAGGTTGTAGCGAATATGGCTTCAAAAAAGCAAGCGAAAGAACGAAGCTTCGGATATTTATATTTTAGAAAAGATTGTACCAGAACAATGGAAGGAGTCCATAATTGTACCTATTTTTAAGAAGGGGGACAAGACTAACTGTAGTAACTTTCGAGGAATATCACTTTTGTTGACGTCGTACAAAATTTTGTCGAATATCCTTTTGAGAAGATTAACTCCATATGTAGATGAAATTATTGGGGATCATCAGTGTGGTTTTAGGCGTAATAGATCGACTATTGATAAGATTTTTTGTATTCGACAGATATTGGTGAAAAAATGGGAATATAAGTGTATAGTACATCAGTTATTCATATATTCCAAAAAGGCGTATAATTCGGTTAAGAGAGAAGTTTTATATAATATTCTTATTGAATTTGGTATTCCCAAGAAACTAGTTCGATTACTTAAAATGTGTCTCAGTGAATCTTACAGCAGAGTCCGTATAGGCCAGTTTCTATCTGATGCTTTTCCAATTCACTGCGGGCTAAAGCAGGGAGATGCACTATCACCTTTACTTTTTAACTCCGCTCTAGAATATGCCATTAGGAAAGTTCAGGATAATAGACAGGGCTTGGAATTGAACGGGTTACATCAGCTTCTTGTCTATGCGGATGACGTGAATATGTTAGGAGAAAATCCACAAACGATTAGGGAAAACGCGGAAATTCTACTTGAAGCAAGTAAAGCGATAGGGTTGGAAGTAAATCCCGAAAAGACTAAGTATATGATTATGTCTCGTGATCAGAATATTGTACGAAATGGAAATATAAAAATTGGAGATTTATCCTTGGAAGAGGTGGAAAAATTCAAATATCTTGGACCAACAGTAACAAATATAAATGCCACTCGGGAGGAAATTAAACGCAGAATAAATATGGGAAATGCCTGTTATTATTCGGTTGAGAAGCTTTTGTCATCTAGTCTTCTGTCAAAAAATCTGAAAGTTAGAATTAATAAAACAGTTATATTACCGGTTGTTCTTTATGGTTGTGAAACTTGGACTCTCACTCTGAGAGAGGAACATAGGTTAAGGGTGTTTGAGAATAAGATTCTTAGGAAAATATTTGGGGCTAAGAGGTATGAAGTTACAGGAGAATGGAGAAAGTTACACAACGCAGAGCTGCACCCATTGTATACTTCACCTGACATAATTAGGAATATAAAATCCAGACGTTTGAGATGGGCAGGACATGTAGCACGTATGGGCGAATCCAGAAATGCATATAGATCGTTAGTTGGGAGACCGGAGGGAAAAAGACCTTTGGGGAGGCCGATACGTAGGTGGGAAGATAATATTAAAATGGATTTGAGGGAGGTGGGATATGATGGTAGAGACTGGATTAATCTTGCTCAGGATAGGGACCAATGGCGGGCTTATGTGAGGGCGGAAATGAACCTCCGGGTTCCTTAAAAGCCAGTAAGTAAGTAAATAAGTAATAGGAAGCCTATTGTAGAGTCTGGCTGGGCGGAGGAGGGCCTTCTGGCCTTAGTTCTACGATATTGAATAAATAAATAAAAAATTTTATTATTAAATAAATAAACACATGGGGCATAACGTATGGAAAATACATTTTCCTCGTGCTTATCTACAACAGTTTAAATTGAAAGTCCCCGCTTGTTTTCCGATGGCCTTAGAATTTATGGGCTACTTGGTTCGGTAGGAATTAATTAACTGATAGAGCAAGATGCTGGAAGTGGGTCTAAGTGCTCGCTAATGAATAATGCACATGTACGTGTCGAAGTTATCTTCACCATTATAAGATTTTACGTATCTGCATAAGTCTGCTCATTGCGTTTGCTAAATATGGTAGGTACGGCCTCATTCTGTATTTGAATTTCAAACACACACACAGGAACTCCATCTCTTTCTCCCCCTCCCTGCATCGCTTCAACACTGATTTGAATTCTGTGGCTCTATGCTCTTATTAAAGTTTCGATCCGGATAAAATCCAGTTTATCGCTTCGTTAGATTTATTTGGAAACACGAGGGGAGCGGGGCGAGTGGTGGGGGTAGGCAGGCGGGTGGGGGATTTATAATGAAATTTCGAAGAGCTTCCGCTTACCCCGGCAATCCCCAGGATTTTAGTGAAGTCTATTTTATTGTTGTTGGGACTTAAACGATTATATTTTGAAATGTTTTATTCCTGGCGCAGTAAACACAGCCCAGTCGCGCGTCCTGTGACTCGAGGTCATCAATTCGACTTCATAATCCGGCTCCCATATGGACTGCAGGGATTTCGGGCCTCTGGTTCTGCATTACGCAGCACGCTGTTGCCATATTTCCCAGAGGTGCCATAATTCCAGGTTAAAGGCTTTGGACCTGAATGCAGCGCATGCAGTTACGTGGAAACTGAAACTTCTCATGGACTCATCTAAATTACTTTCCAGCATCCTCGAGAACTCTGTTTATAGCGCTACACTTCAACGGGACACGAGATGGACTGAATAACGGATACTGTGTGTGTGTGCGTGCGTGTGTGTGTCTCTGTGTGTATACGGGATGAATCGTAAGTAATGTCATTAACTTCAAGGGGTTATTCTCTGAGATATTTCAAACAAAAATTTGTAACCTGCTCTTACGCAGAAAACTGTGAATGAATATTACGGACATATTGGGGGAAAATATATTTCACTGTATTTCATAGTTAGAATACCGTAGTTTCCCCTAACTATGGTCCACATTTGTCGCATTTTTCTTTGTATATTCAGTACTATTCATCCAGATTAAATGAAATTTTGGCTTCGGACTGTTGTAAGTTTATATTAAATAAATATTGATATATGTGTTTGAAATTATTTAATTACAAGTGTTAAAAAATAATAAGCATTGGTACATAGTGCGAAACCAGGTGGCCCGGGTTCGAATCCCGGTCGGGGCAAGTTACCTGGTTGAGGGTTTTTTCCGGGGTTTTCCCTCAACCCAATACGAGCAAATGCTGGGTAACTTTCGGTGCTGGACCCCGGACTCATTTCACCAGCATTATCACCTTCATTTCATTCAGACGCTAAATAACCTAGATGTTGATACAGCGTCGTAAAATAACCCAATTGGTACATAGTTGTATTCTGAGTTGCCCAACTATGGTCCACTCATATATTCATGCTTGAAAGCATGAATGGACTATAGCTGGAGCTGTAATTATTCGTAAATCAATACATTGAGTTTCTAATTTAAGGGTAGAAACATAATCTAGCACAGAAATATTAAAAATAAATGAAAAGTACATGGATTCTTTTTATTAGTACACATTACATAAACACTCAATAAACAAGTGAAATCTGAAAGTCATTTTTCTGCAATAATGAACAACTACAGTATATTAAAGAACAAAAGTACGGTAACTATAGAGGAATATCTCTACTAAATGCAGCGTATAAAATTTACTCTAAAATAAAAACAGAAAGGCTAAAACCTGTAAGTGAAGCGATAATAATGGAAGAACAAGCAGGCTTTCGGAAAGGAAGAAGCTGTATAGATAACATATTTGTATTACAACAAATAATAGAAAAGCATAAAGAATTTAATAGAGAAACGCATTTAACATTTATTGATTATATTAAGGCGTTCGATAGAATAAATAGAAATGAATTATGGAGAATATTATATAATAGAGGTATTCCATTGCATCTAGTTGAAGTGATTAGAAACATATATATTAATTCTAAAATACAAATAGCTGGTGATACACAGATAAGAGTAGAGGAAGTTAACTTAGGTTTGAGACAAGGCTGCAGTGTGTCGCCGATTCTATTCAATATATATATGGACGAAATATTAAGAAAATGGAAAATAAACATAAAGAACTATACACAGAATTTTAATGAAGATAATTTCATAATGACGATGCTATTCGCTGACGATCAGGTAGTAATAGCAAATAATGAAAATAACCTACAGAGAGCAGTACATGAGTTATGGAAAATAAATAAGAACTATAATATGGAGATATCTGTACATAAGACTAAAACTATGGCATTTTGTGGCAAATCTCCTGAAAGATCTAAAATAGTAATAGGAAATAATATCATAGAACAGGTAAATAAATTTAAATTTTTGGGTGTTACCTTATCTTATAAAGGAGACTATGATCAAAAAGAAAAAATAGAAAAATTTAATTACATAAATGGAACAATAAGAAGAACCCTGAAATCAAAAGCTAGAAAAGATACATTGTTAAAATTTTATAAGGTGATGTCAGTGCCCAGTTTACTATATGGAAGCGAAACATGGGTTATGAAAAAGAAAGATGCCTCTAGATTACAAACAAATGAGATGAAATTTTTGAGAAGCGTAGCAGGTTACAGGAAAATAGAACATAAAAGAAACGAAGAAATAAGAGAAGAACTTGAGATATATGAATTAAACAACAAAATAGAAGAATATAGAAATACATGGATGTCTCACATTTCAAGGATGCAGGAGGACAGGATACCATATAAGTTTTGGAAATATAAACCTCGGGGAAGAAGAGATATTGGAAGACCAGCCAAAAGATGGATGGACCAATTTCAGTAGCTGCTACAGGAATCAATTTCCTAATGCATGAAGGATGATGATGATGATGATGAAGTACGGTATCAAAATAAACTAACACATTCTTAGCAAAATATTATGCAAATAAATTCACTGATAATGTTTATTTATCGTACTGAGAACTACATTCATTAGGCTTATTTCGATCCTTTGAATCTCCACTTCTCTTGTAATTCTGAAATTGAATCATAATCTGTATCCAATTCAATTTCATCGCTGTCATAGTCTCTTACAGGAACGGTTGCTTTCCTTCTACCCTGAAGTTTTTCGTTTTACCGGACCATCATTCGTGCTAGTACCATTGATGCTGGAACAGCCTGTTTCTTTGTTTACTTGACTATAATGTTAAATGGTGTTTTAGAATATACTGAGATACCGTATTTGCAGAAGTAAATAATCACATTGATCATATTTTATTGAAACGAATATTTCAAAATGAAATACAACTATGGTCCCGAAAAATTGTGGTACATAGTTGAGGACTGACTTCTAGCCTTGAGGTTAAACATTTTTCACGCAGAGTCCGTAACCTCTGCCAGTGTAATTATTACGTGAAAGTAAACACTATATAGCCAGGTTTAATTGTACAAAGAATCATATATCTATAACGTACCAGTTCTACAGAGGAGAGCTTAATAAAACAGACAATCACAAACTGAATGATTTCGTGTCTTCACACATTCAATACAACGATGCACACTGACCTTGTTAAGCATCCATATCATTGCCACGTGTAATGGTAGATAGAAGCATCTATGAGAAACATAATTCCATCACAGTGGCGCCTTAAATGGCAAACACCGAACCCTTGGGGGACTAAGTAGTACATAATGCGTTTTGGACCATAGTTGGGTGCCTGGACCATAGTTATGGGAAATTACGGTACTAAATCTATAAAGTGTACCTTAGTTTGACTAAAACGCACTTAAGCTGGATTTTTCAGAACGTAGGGCAGAAAGTTTTAACAAGACAAAAAACAGAAGAACCTGAGAGATTGAGAACTGCATACAGCGTCAGGAAGACCACACAGAACTGCAGTTCTAATCTGTACTGTAGTTCCGAGTTGTCGAGTCTTGTTAGAAGGGCTTTCTTTATCCGAAAACAAATCTGTATGTGGTTGGTTAGCTCTCATACATAAAGAAGTCGCTCATTGACTAACAAATTCTAAGCCTCCCTGGGGTCCAGAACTGTTTTACATAATCTAGGTCTAGTCAACCCCAGTATTTTTGTGCTACTGATTTTACAAAAGAAAAAAAAAAACATGATTTAAATGCAGGGCAGTTAACTTGTCTATTTAAATCTGCACAATTGTCAAATACAAAATTGTAATTTTGCATATAAGAATTGAGTAATAATAAAAACTCCACAACTGTTTGCTAAATGGAGGGAATAAGTTGATTGACCAGTATTAACAACTGCCAATGTTATGATGTAAGTGGCGGCGGCGGTCCAGGGTCAATTTGCTGCGAATTTCAAACTCAAGAGGAATAAAAAAAATGACAATTTTTCCTAAAGAATACAACGGAAAAAAATCTGTATTTCAATGCGTGAACGAAGTATTACAATTTTTTAAAAACAAAAAGTAACATTTACACAAGAAGTCTTTCAGATAGGCCTAATTCTAACACTATTCCAAAATTCATTGATCTAAGTACATTCATTCTGGAGTAATTAATTAATTTTTCTCCTACAAAAAATGTAAGTTTTCAATAAGTTTTCACAGCACAAAAATTGTTATAAAATCCACAGTTTGAAAGAGATATTGAGTTAGGAAAAAAAAATCATTTTTTCACACGCATTAGGTCCCTGTATAAACATCAGGGTTTCATATATATATATATATATATATATATATATATATATATATATAGCTGTCACGATATAGAGACTAGATCCACTAAGACAGTGATGTCAAAGCAAGCGCATTTTTCTGACCTTGACGTCGTGCGCGGGCATTAAGCGCTAGATATGCTAGGAGGAATAAGCAGCCTGTTGGATTAAGAAAACAGTGGTGCACAAACTTCAAACGGAACGTGAAATTTTATGTCGTTATTTTTATATGGCTTCTTTCTGTTTGTTATTTTCTATATTGTCTGTAAAACAAAAGAACTAACACATATTTCTTAGCAGTTGTGTTTTAAACGTTAATAACATAATAAAGAGCAAAGAAGGAATATTCACACAAATTCCATAATAACTACAATTATACTGTACTAAGTGAATTAAACACATCATTCATAAAGAAAGTGTTATCCCAAAGAAAGACAGTGAATATGACATGATAAGTTTAAACTGATATTGATGGTATCTTTAGCCATATAAAAGTAATCAGAACAATATTATAGTACAATTCAAAGTTGTCTAGGTATACTCTTATCGCATTATGCTTTTAGATGATATTGGTGCGCAACTTTCTGTTATCAGAATATTAAATTATCTCGAAATCTGCTGAAGCTATCGAGCTGACGTTTTACCAACACATAGGCAAATATCTTTTGTTTGTGATGTAACAGTATTTGCTTTGTTAATTCAATTCCTTACAAACATTTTCCATGCGAATATTTTCAAACATTTTAATACACTATCTTCAGTAATACGTATTTACGATATATTAGAATTTACGAAAACATTGTTTTAGTACCTGTAAGGCTACTAAACAAACATATCTGAAAATTTCACTTTTCTGTAAAAAAGTTGAGAAAATATTCCTTTTGAATAAAAAAGCAAACTTGTGAAAAATGAACATTAAAATTAAAACTTACATTCTTAAATGCACTTATACTTCTCAGACAAATCTAAAAATTAACATGGATACAGTTTTAATAAGTTCTCTTCCCTTTATCCATTGAATCAGTGCTGGCCATCCCTGTATATAGCTCGACCAAGCGGCATATACTACAGGGACATCATTTTATTTTTACTAACATTTCTAATATTAACTTGGCTATACCTTTGGATTAACACTTGAGAACCGGAAACACCGTTTGCTACCCCATCCCACAACTGGAGTTCAATGGCACTGGCGTAAAATACAAACAAATCACTTTACTAGATATAGGAGGAAGAAAAGTAGTTCATTCATTTACGTAAACTAGGAAATATCGCGATTTTGAGTTTGATAATTTAATCAAAATACAGTACAGTATTAACAATGAGTGTTTTTACCACGAACTGAGCTTTCCATGTGGACTATTCATTATGCAGTGTATATTATACTGTCTACAGCTTAGCGTACAATACAGAGAATGAAGTTAAATTGAAAAATAATCATAATATGGATATTTAAACACATTTTAAAAAATGATGGCCGTTCGTTTCGATATAGGCTTCAGTTCTTTTGTGCATATTATCGCACTATAGACTATTGTACCTAATTCCAATTATCAGTTTCGTCCTTCGTACTAGTAACTATGTTGAAATAATTCTGTACCTACTCCATAAAAGAGTACCTCACGTACTGTAAATTCAATCTTCACTTCTGCCCGATCCGAAAAGATAAAATTACTCAGATATGCTACCTACTGTCTGTTAATTACTTAACGAGGCCCTTTTATTTAAGTTATTTTAAACAATTGTATAATATTACGTAGACATCCAATTCCTAACCGAAATTAATGTTTCCAGAAAAGAGCTAAGACTGCCCAACCACTAGCTTTACAGAGAGGCGAGCAGAAGCGGGTAGGAGAAACCGGGATGCGACGTAGGCAAACTGATGACTGTATCTGTAGGAAAATATGATTCAATATTGAAAGCTCTTTCGTCACTGGAAAACGCGAACATATTTTTGGAACAAACTATACTTACTGAGTACTATTTACTATGACCGTAAGGCGACTTTGACTGCATTGGAAGTTTACTAGTAGAGGGGGTGGGAGTGAAGTACATTAGAAACTCGGCTACAATAAAAATTGAAGTAAAAATAAAATGATGTCATTGTACCTTTTTCGTCTGTCTCTTTCCTTTCCGCTGTAAAGCGCTCAGGATCTCCTGGGCTCTAAAGCGCGCGCTTGCTTCTATGGGCGTCAGTTGACATCACTGCACTAAGATGTAGTTTATGTAATTGCCAATCGTCTATATAGAAATCTGCTGAAGTGGCAAAAAACTTCTTACTCTTGTGGGAAGAATCTGGATCATGTTTGCAGTGAGTTTATGCATGGGACAGTAGGGGAGTAGTGGGTACAGTGAAACACAAAATATTAAGACATATGTATGCAAGTGATAGTCCAAGTATTTTTAAAATCAAATGGAATAGAAATAGACACTAAAACATGGAGTGTAATAATACATAAACAAAAATGTTAATAGATAAAGGACATAATATACAATACGTGTTTGTCAAAAAATGCAAATGTCTCACTGTTCCCATTCAGGAGGTACAGTGAGACACCACAGTGTCTATTAACGGACATTGAAATGATTTACATTTATTTCAAAAGAAAAGAAAGCTTGCTATCTCTTTATCAAGCCATGTTCTGTAGATTTATTTGGAATAATTTTGATGTCTGACTTCGAAACCATTGAAACATCTGTAACATTTGGAAAAGTGAATTTTCCATGACATTTAAAACTTTTGCGAAAAAATGAAATGCATTTTTTGTGACAAAAAAGCTTATAATTATAAGAATTTAATGTAATTCTTTATTATTTTTTAACATTTTCTTAAATTTTGTGAATAATTTTTTATTTATGAAATCATTAAAACTTAATTTATCCATTATTTCAAGCTACAGTCCCTAAATTGGTTACTAGTATGTTCATTTTTAATGTTAGTTACTGGTAAATGTAATATAATTACAGTTTGTTTTTGCGAATCATTGGTACATGGGAACAGTGAGACGTCTCAGTGTACCCTTCAATGGCATGTGTCACTGTTCCCTTTACGCATAGTTAATTTAAAAATGATGCCATCACTTTAAAATTAAAACAAGAAAGACGAAACTTTGCCAAACATAATCTCAAATACCATAGTATTAGGTAATAAGAGATTCATATTTATATCTCATTTGTAAATCAAATATAACCTTCATTAAACACAAGCCAAAATTTTACTTCTAGAATGAAAAATTACGAATTATTTTTTCATCACTGGCCTTTCTAACTAGAATCAAAGCGAGTATGAAAATACTGTTACTTTACTCATGCAATATACAACTCCACTGTTACCAACATCTCAACATCAAAATTTACCATCTAATAAAAAATGTCTCACTGTTCTCCCTGTCTTACTGTACCCATTTCTCCCCTAAAGTGTTTTCTCTAACTAAAGTTTGCTGTAATTCCGATTTGTCTCAAGTCCACACGTACTGGACCCGTGTTCTAATTATAATATACTTGTCTAGATCTCCTTTTAGTAAGTCCGGCATTATCTCACCATCTCTCAAGCTCACGATTCCCACAACTCGCTTCAAACGACCACTACTTACCAGTGGCGGCATTCTGTTTTAACCTCAAATTCTGACTCCTTCCCCATAAATAGTTCGTTTTACCGTGTTCTGTCGTCCAAATTGATTACGAACGAATAATAAATTTCCATCCACAAGTCCATCCTTCGCCCAATAAAACTTTTCAACTTTTTTTCTATGCGTTAGAGGCCTTCCTCCAATTTTCTTTCGTCACTTTTGCAAGTGCTCTTCTTTTTAACCTCGTTACTGTTTTTTAAGAGTTCTGTTCACGTTTCTTTCACTCATTCGTGTAATGCATGTCACCGTCGCTGTCGCCATAAGGGACTGCTTTTGGTTTTTTATTATTTTTTTACCAAAACATTTTTTATTTTTTTCAAGAGCTTAAGCTCTGTTAACTAATGGATGATGTTGTTGCCAGCGGAAGAGGGACTTTCGAGGGGGGGTAAAAATTGCATTTTATTGTTTGTTTTGGAAATGTTTAAACTTTTCAAAGGCATTCGTCCCGTCCGACTTCAAGGCTTTATTCACCTTCCCATTTTTTTGCCTAATCAGGTTCCTTATTAAATAAAAAGCACAACACTCATTAAATGTTTAAGGTAATCAGTTTAACCATGTATCTCCGAAAACATTTTAATTTGCGAATTATATTATATTAAATTGGTACAACAAGATACAAACTCGTCCACACCTGTGGAGTAACGGTCAGCGCGTCTGGCCGCGAAACCAGGTGGCCCTTCGTGTCGGGGCAA
The DNA here is from genome assembly GCA_025594305.2 of Periplaneta americana. Lineage (NCBI taxonomy): Eukaryota > Metazoa > Arthropoda > Insecta > Blattodea > Blattidae > Periplaneta > Periplaneta americana. The sequence continues at coordinate 190,149,219 of JAJSOF020000005.1, forward strand.
GTTACCTTATTTTTTCGAAGATTTTATTACATACCTGAAAGACGAATTTATAATTAGTTGCATTGGTAATCTCCATGTTGGTTTCTGTTTAATGACTCATTTCAACACCAAAATATCTTTCTTCAACATTGTTGCTAAAAACCTGTGTTCTGTGTTTACTCGTAAAATAACCCAATAAAAAAAGATATAAACTCACTTCTTTTTTCCCCAGTCTATAAATGCGAACTTAAAACAAACGGTAACGTTATGTAATGATTTATTTTTCACTAGCCGTTGGGTTCCGCTGCACCCGTTGAAATAAATATAAAGTAATTACATAATTAAAATAGGAAATTTGCCCGTCACATCTGGAACATACGTGTTTGAAGAATGATAAATCAGTTTAAATATGTTAACTTAATCCTCAATTGTATTTAAAATATTAAAATGCGATCATTTTGAAGTCCAGGCATTACCACTCATTTGGTGCAATGACAATTCCTTTAACATGTTTCTTAATTGTTATTATGCAATTATTTTTGGAAAACTAACCCTTAACAGAAAAATTTTAGGCTGTTTTATTATGTTTATATTATTTATATTATGAAAAAGTGTGATAGCAGATAACGGATGTAGGCCTACTCGAATTATTGAATATTTAATTTGTTGTGCAAGCTCTTGAATCTCAAGAGGAACAGTTTTTGTGTGTGCGCAACATAATCTGTTGGCTCATTACCCAATTTTTTTGCATTGCATTTATGTCGCATATATATTTTATGTATTTTAACACGATTCAATTGAGCATAGTTAAAATTTGAATTATAAAATAATGGATTGTTGCCAGCGGAACACGATACTATTAGGGACGGGTCAATAGTTGTTCAGAAACATTATTTTAGTGAATTGCATTTTATTTTTGTTGTTGGAAATATTTTAATCTTTTCCTCAATTCACTCACAAGTTACTGTAATAACATTATTTTTTTATGTCCATCTAGAACGAAATTACACTTTCCAATGATGAAATAATAATTAATTATACAAATCAGTTAATTTAGCTTCCTTCTGATTTTCATACAAACACAGAAACATTGTCTTAAATATATTTCACATTGCAGAATTGTCAGTTGTTTGTCCAAGGCTTATTATAGACTAAGTCATTTGTTTTTAATTCATTACACGGCCTTAGATGGCAGTTATTTTAATTTTAAAACTCATTTATCTCATTAAATATCAGTCCTATCAAAAATTTTATTCCCAAGAAACTTTCGATTAATTAAAATGTTTCAGTGAAACATACAGCAGAGTCCGTATAGGTCAGTTTCTATCTGATGCTTTTCCAATTCAATGCGGGCTTTTAAGCAGGGAGATGCTTCTATCAACTTTATTTTTAATTTAATTCAGGCCCTTATAATATGCCATTAAAAGTTATTTTGATACCATATAGCCTAAAATCTAAGTTACAACAACTTAATTTATATTCTAATATTTATCGAAAATCCGTTCATCCATTATCGCTTGAAATTCTAGGAAAGCAACAAACATACAGACAGACAGACAGACAGATGTCTCGTGACAGACATTGTACAAAAAATTTCAAAAAAGCTATTTTCCTTTCAGGGTGGTTAATTAATATGTTAAAATTATTTTGGAAAATCAAAATTAACAAAAAAATTTCACTCAGATTTATTATTAAACGTATAGAATTTAATATTTTAACAATATTATTTATATAACAGTTGCAGTAAAAATCTGAAAGCATCTGGAATCTTATAAAACAGTTATTTTACTGGTTCTTCTGTTGGTTGTATCAGGAATGCAATAAGTTTCGAGAAGAACAGAGGTTAAGGGTGTTTTTGAAATATTTAAAAACAATAATTAACATTGCAATTTAGGGAGAATGTGGTAAGTTTCCAATTTATAATTATTACTATTGTTAAACGTCTCTAAAAATAATATGTTAAAAGCCTAAAGCGTAAAATGAATGGGCGGGCATGTAAGCGGTTAGGGCGAATCCAGAAATGGATATAGAGTGTTATGTTGGGAATACTGAATGGGAATTTCACACTTACCGCGTATTGCCGAGTTCTAGATGGGAAAACAAGTAAATATGGATCTCGAAATCTAATTTTACGTAAGTTTAGAGTTGAGTAATTCACTTTCCTTTCTTAAATATATTTAACATTGCAGAATTGTCATTTGAATTTGTTAACTTATTATTATTATTATTATTATTATTATTATTATTATTATTATTATTATTATTATGTTACGGTATATTTATTAATATTATGCTATATTCTAATAGGTCATGTCCATGAATCTTAGCAAGCATGATGATAGAGATATTCCGATAGTCAATACAATATAATGTAATAGCTGACAGGATGCATCGTATCTACGTTTAGCCACAAGTTCCTATAAAACCCAGTCCTTCAAATTGATTTCAATATAAATACAAAAGGTAATACATATAACCTAATGCAGTATATAAGAACTTAAATAATGGATTGCCAAATCAGTGAGATCAATGCTCGCACTACAAACACGTAACTAACCGAAGTATATTGGCCTATTATGAAGTTTAAGAGGAATCATATGTTCTTCATTATGTTATTTTAATGATCACAGTTTTATAATTAAGAAATATAAGATCAATACAGAATTTTAGTTACAATTTTATCAACAGTAATATCACTAGAGGTTTTGATTTATCTAAAAAAGTGTTAAACTCATGTACGTAAATAGTTAGAAGAAAGTATATAAAGATTATATAACAAAGTACTCCAGTACAATAAAATATTAATTGACTTACGAAAATAAACCTGTCTTCAAATGTATTATTGCACCATTACGCTAGATGGCAGTTGTACCAACTATGGAATCTTCATTGAACTCTGTAGACGGTTACTAGTCAAGAAGGCTTTGTTGATTCAGTTTCATTTTTATTAAAATACTAGTGGCTATGTAAAATACTACTGCAAACTAAGTTCATTAGACGTTCAAATAAAGATTTTTCAGATTTATTTTCAAAAAGAATACTTGTCTTTTTGATATTATTTGCGTCTTAAAATGAAAAATACTCCCGTCTGAATGGATTTTTTTAGGCCAAATAAACAAAAATATAATGAACCTATCCAACTTCATTTTTGAGTTTCAACAAAACACAAGTATCAATGTCAGGACGATAACAGTAGTTATTTCAGGTCATTGTGGATTGTAGGCAAAGGTTAAAAAATGTTAGGTTTGCTAAACTTTCGAACAATAGCATTTATACTGACTAAAAGAGCGTTCGACGTCACAAAGTAACTGAAATGTAGAGCATAAAATCATTTTGTCCTACTAAGTCTTGCTGAAATGATCTGGAGACTACAAAAATTTCTGGGCCTCTTATTTTATCAGTAAGTAATACCTTTTATCTTTCCTTAGGAACTGTAATTTTTGCGCTCTCTAGAGCCAATACTGAAACAATGACACATATCAATATCTACACTACACCGCCATTAATTATTGAAAAGGCCCAACCCCACTGGGTTAATAAGTATAAAAATATTTGATTTTTAATAACAATATTATTATCTTACTTAAGTTTTGAAATATATAGCAGCCTCTCAGTAAATTATAGAAATGAAGATCTAAATTAAAATATTCTCTACATTTACTTACATAACCACAAAACGTTTCACTTTCATGTCATCAATATAGCATCAATATTATGTACAATTAATGAAAAATAGATGCATCATGATATTAACTACAATAATATTTAATTTCTAATGGTAAAATGTCATCAAACCACCTCAAGTTTCGTACATTTGAATATCAATACACAGCTGTACTCAACAAAATTATACACTTTGCAGAATCAGTTTTTAATAACAAATTGAATTGAGCTCTAAATATGTCGGCAATCCTGCAGGTCATGGCCTTCGTGTAATAGCCTATTGTTTATTGTATGTGTGTTTTGTTCTGAAATTCAATCAAGTCAATTTAGTGAATGCAATTAATTAGTTCTCAAAACTGACGAAAGATGGATTTTGGAAAAAGGAAAATAATGTAGGAAAATTGACATTTCACTGAAAACTACTACTTTTCCGAAAAACTTTGGGTTCCAAGCTTCAAAATGAGGCGTCATTTATTAAAATCCGTTCAGCCGTTTTCCACTTTTCCATTACCATTTCAAATTATAAAGATATATATTATAATATTGTTATATAACAAACCGCATTCCACTTCAATCATCCGGATTCCAGTAATCAACGTCAGTTGACAGATCTCATTTTCAATGGAAACCCAAATTAAACAATCTTTAATTTCATCTCTTATCTTCTGTATTATCATCGTAGATGGATGGAGCTATCTTCCTAAGTGTTGACTCATCCGGGATTGACAGATGATTTTCAATAAATCTCAGTATGTTGATAATATCATAACTAATATACTGTACAACAATATACTATTTTAATTAACGACGATGACATAAAAATAAACATGAATAATTTTAAAAGGAATAATTATTGAATATAGAATTTTCAAATTTGAATGTGGTTGGTGGTTCAATTGATGTTATATTGGACGTGTGCGTAATAGAAGTGGAACTCGTTGATTTAGGCCTGATGTGTATTCAACCTATTCAGGATTTCCGAATGGTGCTCTTCATTTATTTGTAAATGATTTCAGAAGATGCATAAATTATGATCATTGATTTTTATTAATTCTTGTTCTTGAATGCCAATTGTTAGTCATATTTGAAACTGCTGTGCATCGACTGGAGTGGTTTGTAATATTTATATATTTATAGTATGATTTATAAATATAATATTGACGTCCAGACCAGCGCAGTTTCAAATGTTGGCAAACAAAGAAACAAATGCTAACGCGATAAAATTAAACAAATTTCCCATTAAACAAAGAAACAAATTGATAGGGACGCGATAAAATTCAAATAACTCTGATGTTAAAGGGATAAGCAGCCATGATTGGTTGAAATATCCTTTCTATTATTGGTCAAATGTATGACGTAAAGAGTGTAATAGTCATTTTGTAATATCTTATTCGTTAAAATTTAATATGGATTGTTTTTTAAATATAAAATGTTAACCATTAAATAGTTGTTTATTAAAATATGGAAAGATTGTGAATATCAATTTATCTGGTACACATTGCACAGCAAAATATAGCAAAAATTGTATAAGATATTGTGAGTCAAATGCCTGATGATGCCCAAGGGCGAAAATGTTTCCCTTCCAATGTTATAACATACAATGATCATTTACGTTTGTAAGTGTTATTGATTTTAAACTATGATATGTCAATTAGACTGAACTCAAAATAAAATTATTAGATTATATTACATGTCCATGAATATTATGTAAATGTGTTTTCCAGAATTAAAGGTAACGAAGAGCCCGAACAGAATAATTTTTAAACTGTAAACCTTAGGACATTCACGTTTCTTCCGTTCCATTTTGAAATTCCATTTAATATATTTTTCGTTAAACTAAATCGATTAGACTAATTGGCAATAGGCTAACTAGCTCTATTTGTGAATAAGCAAATGTTTCTAGGAGAACTGTAATTTGTTTAGAGTAGTTACTCAAAAACTTTACTTTTGCTGTAGATTTCGCAATAACTGAATTTAATAACATTAATTTGATCAATAACATAAAACTAACACGCTCTTCCACAAATGCTATGCATTTCAAATGTAGAAAAACATCTGTCGGCCAAAATGGCACTTTAAGCAAAAGAGAGAGAGAGATAGAGATAGAGATAGAGATAGAGATAGAGATAGAGATAGAGATAGAGATATATAGAGATAGAGAGAGATAGACAGAGATAGAGATAGAGATAGAGATAGAGATAGAGAGATAGAGAGAGATAGAGATAGAGATAGAGATAGAGAGAGATAGAGATAGAGAGAGATAGAGATAGAGATAGAGAGATAGAGATAGAGAGAGATAGAGATAGAGAGATAGAGATAGAGATAGAGATAGAGATAGAGATAGAGATAGAGAGAGATAGAGAGATAGAGATAGAGATAGAGAGAGATAGAGATAGAGATAGAGAGATAGAGATAGAGATAGAGAGAGATAGAGATAGAGATAGAGAGAGAGAGATAGAGATAGAGATAGAGAGAGATAGAGATAGAGAGATAGAGATAGAGAGAGATAGAGAGAGATAGAGATAGAGAGATAGAGAGAGATAGAGATATAGAGATAGAGATAGAGATAGAGATAGAGATAGAGATAGAGATAGAGAGATAGAGAGAGATAGAGATAGAGATAGAGAGAGATAGAGATAGAGATAGAGATAGAGATAGAGAGAGATAGAGATAGAGATAGAGATAGAGATAGAGAGAGATAGAGAGATAGAGATAGAGATAGAGATAGAGATAGAGAGAGATAGAGATAGAGAGATAGAGATAGAGATAGAGATAGAGAGATAGAGATAGAGATAGAGATAGAGAGAGATAGAGATAGAGATAAAGATAGAGATAGAGATAGAGATAGAGATAGATAGAGATAGAGAGATAGAGATAGAGAGATAGAGATAGAGAGAGAGTCGAAATGAGGTAATAAACAAAAAATAACACACTTATTAACAAATACTCTGATTCGATCCACTATATGATTGGAATAAAGGAATGCTCAGCGGAAAGTGTACAGTAGTGACAAAAAAAAAACGGACCGACTCTTGTAGCTGATTTTAAAGCCTTGTTCACTCCAGAGCACGACAGATTGGTATAACTATACCTTGACCAAAACTACTTCCGACTTGACAGCTTATAGAGAAGGGGGAGCAATGTTGTCATGTTGCCCATCTTTCGTGTAAGCGAGCGCTCTGCCAATAGAGTGCAGTAATGAACGGCTGACATGAACACATACATTTCTAACCAATTTGTTGAACACTAGGCATTAAAATTTGTGTACATTATTATTTTATTAGCCTATAATAATAGAATAGGTCCGGGGTTCGATCCCAGGTGGTGACAGGATTTTTTCTCGTTGCCAAACTTTCAGAAAGGCCCCGAGGTTCACTCAGCCTTCTATAAAATTGAGTACCGGGTCTTTCCCGGGGGTAAAAGGCGGTCAGAGCGTGGTGCCGACCACACCACCTCATTCTAGTGCTGAGGTCATGGAAAGCATGGGGCTCTACCTCCATGCCCCCCAAGTGCCTTCATGGCATGTTACAGGGATAGCTTTAACTTTACCTATAATAATAGAATAATAATAATAATAATAATAATAATTAGTAGTAGTAGTAGTAGTAGTAGTAGTACCGGTATTCTTCAATGTAAATACCATTAGAAAAGCGTCGAAAGGACTGTAAACTGTAAAAACAGTTTTAATTTAATACGAAGCCTCTACTTTTATGATTGTCGGTATTCTTCAATGTAATATTGTTAGAATGGCGTTGAAAAATTGTAAGCTGTAAAAATATTTATAATTATCGATACACTAAAACAATAATACAACTAAATAATATTTTTAATTCACACAAAGCACGCGTTAACCAGCCAGCTCAGTCATTCCGGCCACTGTATTCACCACTAGGCCCTGGTATTCACGTGCAACTTGTAAACATAGACAAGGCAAACACCGTCCCGTTACCATGGTTACGCGTCTCTTGTGATTGGTTGATTTGAATGGTTGCCATGGTAACATGTTAAAGGCGCCATTTGTCAGGTCGGAAGTTGTTTTGGACAGACCATAAGACATTCGTACTGTCGGTGACTCAGGAGAAGACGAGAGCGGACTGAGGAGGAAGGGATGTGAACAGATAACGTACGACAACACGTGCAATATTTGTACTGCAGTAAGCGGAAACATTAGGTCTCCTTCTGTTCAACTCAGCTTTAATTTCCATACGCATTGTTACTCATGTTTCCTGCACGAGTAATAACCCGGCTACTGGGATGCTTATCTGAGCGATGTTTATAATAATCAGCAGCGATAGTCAAGAAGGTCACATTCTTTCCGCTCGTCTTCTCCTGAGTAACGGACAGTAGTTCGAATCCTGCCTGGGAAGGAAACTTTCTTTTGTTCCTTATTCAAACTTATTCCCAATACTTTTCGATTGAAGCGATATTTTACTACTTAATTAACTTATTATTCCCAGAACATGAATTTTACCAGCTTATTTTCTAATGGCTTTCGAAATGGACTACGCCATCAGTCGAAACTACAACAATTTCAATAGATTACTCGCTATCTTGTGAATGCGGGCGTGGCATGCGCAGTGGCGTTACAGCACATATACAACCTACTGTCTTGCTCGAAGGAAAGTTGTTGCGGCATCAATCGGAGGTAATCGAAGGTCTCCGATTGAAAGCGCGCAAACAGCTGCTCCAGAGATTATCTAATCTTGCGTAGCATTACCGATATCTTACCCCAGCCGTGGCGAAAAGGCCATGGTGCGCCGAGCCACTGTGTAAGCTGCAACGTGCATAGCACCTATGGAGGGAGGCGGACAACCGAAGGGGAAGTTAATGTTTAGGACGTGTAACGAAGAAAGAAATGAACAAGAAAACATAGGACACATTATCACAACCTAAAATTAATTGTCTTCAGAATGTCTCTGCGACAAGTTTCAAAATCAGGAATTATGTCACTTACTGCCAATCGTAGTTGATCACGAAGGTATTTGTCTGTCAGTCGTGATCTAAATTTGATTTTTACTATTTTCATTGTTGAAAATAATTTTTCACAAACGTAAGTTACAGCGAACATGGCTTCAACAGAGCAAGCGAAAGAACGAAGCTAGAAATATTTATTTTTTTTCCAAAGTTTTGAAATGTTCAATATCTGTCAAGTCCTTACATCTAGCTTTCATTTAACGTCACATTGTACATCTGTGAGTTTAAATTGAAAATCTAACCGCATTATTCGTACATCTGCTGTAAAAGAATCGACGTACAGAGATGATAATGATAATGATAATAATGAATAATAATAATAATAATAATAATAATAATAATAATAATAATAATAATAATAATAATAATAACACTTAACCTTTTAATGTTTCATCAGTAACATGTAGTAACTTATAATGCCGTTTTATGTTATACAACCGTTTTCCTAGTAATATTTGTGAACAAATCATACATTTAATATTTTCATCATATTGTAAGGAAAAGAATGCATCCTCCCATCCTACTTGAAACTTTCGTTTTTTATAGAGGTACATGGTTTCGAGAGAGATATTGCGACGATACGCCACTCGCAGGTCCGAGACAAATACAAATAGAACGGAGTTTGACTCCAGTGAGTAAGAGGGTGGGGGTTGTAGGCAGGGGCGTATTTTGCGGGCTACCGGGGCTACCGGCGGTAGCCCAAGGAAATTACAAAAGAAAAAGTTTATAATATAACATAATGTAATAATTTTGTATTATTAGTTTTACCATAGTAATTAAAATTAAAGTAATTGTTAGATATATTTTGTGTAATAATAGGGTCAGCGGTAGCCCAAACCCTTTAACCAGTATACGCCACTGGTTGTAGGTAGGAAGCGAGAGAAAAGCACTGCGAGCCACAATGTGCTCGTGAGTCGCATTTTCGCCGCGGCTGTCTTACCCAATATAACCATCGTTTCAGTCAACGCCAGGGATAGAACCCGCGGTCGCTGGATGTAAGTCCGTGCTGTAGCAACTGTAGGAGGTCAATTTGCACGCACTCAAAATCCAGTCCTCATTACCCGTAATTCCTCCAGCCACAGGACGGCGCGGAGGTACAGAAGTGCTCCCGCGAATAACCACTACCTTACATGATTAATAGCCGACATTTAGCTCCGGGGGGAACGTCTGGGCTGCAGACAGCATTTCTGCGTGACATTTCGCTGAACAAACCCAGGGGAACGGCGACGAACGGAAAAAGTAAAGAATCACAAAATGAAGTTGAATTCAGTGCGCTCTCCGGGGGCAGCGGAACGTGTCGGGGGGGCTGAAGTGGAGTTAATTGGCTGAGAGGAGTCCGAGGCACGTCCGGCCAGATACTCCCTGGTGGCGGGCTGCCCGCAGTGCACCCTCTAGTCACGAACTGACAGAAGACGTTTTCACCCTTCTTGAATGTTCCGTACAGTCGCGACAAACGATTAAGCGCGAATAGTCTATACACGGTGAACCGAAAGTAATGTCACTAATTTCAGGGGGTTATTCTTTGAGATATTTGAAACAAAAAAGTTTAATACAATTTTGCTCGTTTTTGCTTCCTTTTCGAGATAAAAATTGATTTATATGAAATATTCCAAAGCGTTTTTCGGGAAAACCATTGATTTAATTCCCAATATGCTCATCAATTTAAGAAAAAACTACAAGAATTTTAGTTTTGTCCTTTAAATGTGCATTAATAATAATAATAATAATAATAATAATAATAATAATAATAATTATAATAATAATACTTATACGCTTTTAAGGAACCCGCAGGTTCATTGCCCACCATTGGTCCCCACCCTGAACAAGATTAACCAAGTTTCTACCATCATATCCCACCTCCCTCAAATCCATTTTAATATTATCTTCCCATCTACGTCTCGGCCTCCCCAAAGATTTTTTCCCTTCGGCCTCCCAACTAACAGTAGTAGTAGTAGTAGTAGTAGTAGTAGTAGTAGTAGTAGTACTAATAATAATAATAATAATAATAATAATAATAATGATAATAATAATAATAATAAAAAGGTAAAAGGTATCCCCGTAACATGCCATGAAGGCACTTGGGGGCATGGAGGTAGAGCCCCATGCTTTCCATGACCTCGGCACTAGAATAATAATAATAATAATAATAATAATAATAATAATAATAATAATAATAATAATAATACTTACTGGCTTTTAAGGTACCAGGAGGTTCATTGTCGCCCTCACATAAGCCCGCCATTGGTCCCTACCCTGAGCAAGATTAATCCAGTTTCTACCATCATATCCCACCTCCCTCAAATCCATTTTAATATTATCTTCCCATTTACGTCTCAGCCTCCCCAAAGATCTTTTTCCTTCGGCCTCCCAACTAACAGCAGTAATAATAATAATAATAATAATAATAATAATAATAATAATAATAATACTTATTACTGGCTTTTAAGGAACCTGGAGGTTCATTGCCGCCCTCACATAAACCCGCAATTAGTCCCTACCCTGAGTAAGATTAATCCAGTTTCTACCATCATATCCCACCTCCCTCAAATCCATTTTAATATTATCTTCCCATCTACGTTTCGGCCCCCAAAGATTTTTTCCCTTCGGCCTCTCAACTAACACTAGTAATAATAATAATAATAATAATAATAATAATAATAATAAATAATAATAATAATAATAATAATAGATAGGTTTGGAAGTAAATCCCGAAAAGACAAAGTATATGATTATATCTCGTGACGAGAATATTGTACGAAATGGAAATATAAAAATTGGAAATTTATCCTTTGAGGAGGTGGAAAAATTCAAACAGCTGGGAGCAACAGTAACAAATATAAATGATACTCGGGAGGAAATTAAACACAGAATAAATATGGGAAATGCGTGTTATTATTCGGTTGAGAAGCTTTTATCATCCAATCTGCTGTCAAAAAATTTGAAAGTTAGAATTTATAAAACAGTTATATTACCGGTTGTTTTTTTTATGGTTGTGAAACTTGGACTCTCACTTTGAGAGAGGAACATAGGTTAAGAGTGTTTGAGAATAAGGTGCTTAGGAAAATATTTGGGGCTAAGAGGGATGAAGTTACAGGAGAATGGAGGAAGTTACACAACACAGAACTGCACGCATTGTATTCTTCACCTGACATAATTAGGAACATTAAATCCAGACGTTTGAGATGGGCAGGGCATGTAGCACGTATGGGCGAATCCAGAAATGCATATAGAGTGTTAGTTGGGAGGCCGGAGGGAAAAAGACCTTTGGGGAGGCCGATACGTAGATGGGAAGATAATATTAAAATGGATTTGAGGAAGGTGGGATATGATGATAAAGACTGGATTGATCTTGGTCAGGATAGGGACCAATGGCGGGCTTATGTGAGGGCGGCAATGAACCTCCGGGTTCCTTAAAAGCCTTTAAGTAAGTAAATAAATAATAATAATAATAATAATAATAATAATTTTTTTTATTTATACTGGCAGAGTTAAGGCTATAGGGCCTTCTCTTACACTCTACCAGGTGACAAAGTACAAAGCAGTGAAAATTTAACAAAAAGTTAAAGAACAGAATACTAACATATTACAAAATAAATAATAACATAAGAAATCGACACTAAACAATATGAAAATAATACCATAATAGAAAAAGAAAGTAAAATACAGATCTAAAGATTGGAATATAATAAAAGCAACTTAATTTTACAGACAGTTAATAGGGAAAACGTAAGGAAGGATATAACAAATGGAATGTATTAAAATAATAAAAAAATACGAAATTTAAACAGAATCAATAACAAAAACGGTACGATAGCAAATTCATCTGGCGATGAAGAGAACAAAAAAAAAAAGAAGAAAAAGAAACACATTTTTACAAAACTATCGCAGAGAAAAGGACTTCTAAGTGAAAGGAATCTGAATTGAAAAAGTGTAACTTTAGTTTATTTTTGAAACTAAACAATGTCCGACAGTCTCTGACATGTTGTGGTAGAGAGTCCAGAGATGAGCTGCAGAGACGGTGAAAGATGAAGAGTAGGAGGATGTTCTGTGCTTAGGAATGGAGAGCGTGATATGATATTCTGAGCGAGTATCTATTTCGTGATATGAGGACAATCTGAGGAAATTTGATACGAACAAATGTAACTTTTCGTTCTACAAAGGAATTGTACAATGTAACATTCACAAATTTTGTTGCGATCAAATTTTATTGTGTGGTCATTTCAAAACTTCCCAACGTGAATAATTTTAAATGTGCAGCGCACACGATTCTGAGGAAAAAACACATGCATTTAGTTTTCGAGGGGGAAGTTCAAAATCACTGCTGATTGAATTTTCTGTTCCACCCTTTCATCCCACCCACCGCCACTATTGAATTTCAAATTGCACTCCATCTCTTCAGGGACATCATTTTAAAGGGAATTATAAATCCTATTCGTCTATAAAAACATAATAATAATAATAATAATAATAATAATAATAATAATAATAATAATAATAATAATAATAATTTGGTCCGTCTGTTTCCGAGATATAGCCTGAAACATATCATTCAATGAATTGAAGTTTAGTTGATATCAGATCGTATTATGAAGATACTGTGCTGTTACTTTTGTTTGCCTGGTATGACTGGAATTCCTGTTGTCGCGGAATTGTCCACCGGATTTCTTTTTGTTAAGTTTATTTATACACGCTTTAACATCTTAGGTCATGTCGCGTTTGTAGGATCTTTGAGTATTTATCAGTAACAAATGTAAATGACACTTGGGAGGAAATTAAACGCAGAATAAATATGGGAAATGCCTGTTATTATTCGGTTGAGAAGCTTTTGTCATCTAGGTCTTACTTACTTACTGGCTTTTAAGGAACCCGAAGGTTCATTGCCGCCCTCACATAAGCCCGCCATCGGTCCCTATCCTGTGCAAGATTAATCCACTCTCTACCATCATATCCCATCTCCATCAAATACATTTTAATATTATCCTCCCATCTACGTCTCGGCCTCCCCAAAGATCTTTTTTCCTCCGGCCTCCCAACTAACACTCTATATGCATTTCTGAATTCGCCCATACGTGCTACATGCCTTGCCCATCTCAAACGTCTGGATTTAATGTTCTTAATTATGTCAGATGAAGAATACAATGCGTGAAGTTTTGCGCTGTGTAACTTTCTCCATTCTCCTGTAACTTCATCCCTCTTAGCCCCAAATATTTTCCTAAGAACCTTATTCTCAAACACCATTAATCTCTGATCATCTAGGTCTGCTCTCAAGAAATCTTAAAGTTATAATTTATAAAACAGTTATATTACCGGTTGTTCTGCAGCTATGATTTTGAAACTTGGACTCTCACTTTGAGAGAGGAATAGAGATTAAGGGTGTTTGAGAATTAGCTTCTTAAAAAAATATTTGGGGCTAAGAGGGATGAAGTTACAGGAGAATGGAGAAAGTTACACAACGCAGAACTGCACGCATTGTATTCTTCACCTGACATAATTAGGAATTTAAAATCCAGACGTTTGAGATGGGCAGGGCATGTAGCACGTATGGACGAATCCATAAATGCAAATAGTGTTAGTTGAGAGGCCGGAGGGAAAAAGACCTTTGGGGAGGCCGAGACGTAGACGGGAGGATAATATTAAAATGGATTTGAGGGAGGTGGGATACGATGGTAGAGACTGGATTAATCTTGCACAGGATAAGGACCGATGGCGGGCTTATGTGAGGGCGGCATTGAATCTGCGGGTTCCTTAAAAGCCATTTGTAAGTAAGTAAGTGTCATGAATTATTGATATGATTCTGTATCTATTGTCATTTGTTATAAATGGCTTTTATTTATTTTAATCGTATTATTGTTATTCATGAAATTCTACGAAAAATGTTAATTCTGTCAATTCATTTTTGAGATATAGCCAGGAATATTTTCATTCAAGGACACGAATTCATGTAAATGTTAAGTCTTCCCCTCTTAATACCCACTCTATTCACTGTCACTGTTGAAATTGAAGTAAAAGTTGTCCTATTAGTTGCTGTAAGGCACGTAGAACTGCTCTGAAAATGGTGAGAAAGCGAAATCTCCGCCTGAAATTGAACACCAAAATTCAGCTCTCGGCAAGTGAGTGAAAATGTCTAATTGGGAGAGCCGTGAACTGTCTCCAATTACATCTAATCAGACCGTCAATTGTTCATTAGACTTCCAGTGATAATGGCGCTACTCTTGAATAGGATTTAACCTGCAATTCATTTAGATCTCATTTAATCGCCGTAATAAAGTCTTGATGATCTCATTTGTTTTAGTTACTAATGATTCGAACTTGTGGCGATAATTACGGAAGGAAACCGGAAGACAGCGTTAATAATGCAATATTCCTTAAAACAAAAGCCGATAAGAATCAAGTTCATTTCACAAAGACTTTTCCTTCATTCTGAGCAAGAATGAAATACATGCTATTTTATTTGATTTCTAATTTCTTGACAGCTTCTTTCGTTCTCAGAGTATGAAACCAGCAAGCAGTAATGCACGAATATTATTTTATTTAACGACGCTGCCAACTACAGAGGTTATTCAGAGTCGAAATTCAACGTAGACGAAAAATGGCAGACAAATTTTATTTGTATTAGAGACAGGATTTACTTCCTTCCTGAAGGAAGCCTAAAGTCTGGCTGGGCGGAAGAGAAGGCCTACTGGTCTTAGCTCTGCAAGATTAAATAAATAAATAAATGAATAAATGAATGAATGAATGAATAAATGAATGAATAAATAAATAAATAAATAAATAAATAAATAAATAAATAAATAAATAAATAAATAAATAAATAAATAAATAAAATAAGTAAGTAACTAAGTAAGTAACAAAGTACGTAAGTAACTAAGTAAGTAAATAGTAAGTAAGTAAATAAATAAAATAAATAAATAAATAAGTAAATAAATAAATAAGTAAGTAAGTAAATGAATAAGTAAATAAGGAAGTAAATAACTAAATAAATAATAATAATAATAATAATAATAATAATAATTATTAATTAATTATTATTATTATTATTATTATTATTGATTTTGAAATTCATCGCCCACGACCGGGTTTGAACTCAAGAACCAACTGCCAGTATCATAACCGCAAGACCAATGAGGACAATAATTAGTGATATGAATTAAGTACCTTTACTAAATAATGTCTGTAACAATTCTGATAGTTTTTTGTTCTCAGAAATACAGGGTGTTTCAAAAGAGATGGACAAAAATTTAAAGATGAGAAGTAAAAACGAAAAGAAGCAGAACAGTTCCATTAACATGGGTCCGCAAATTAACCGTTTACGGTTTTTTTGTGCTTGCCGCGCTCTCCCATCCCATTTCCTTCTAAGTGTGAGACGATATCTAAACAGACGATATGGTGAACGGTGGATAGGTAGAGGTGGACCTGTACCTAGATCACCGGACTTAAATCCTTTGGATTTTTGTTTATGGGGTTATGTAAAAAAGACTAGTTTACACAACAGACATCACCAGCCTGAAGAATTGCAGCATCAGATTGTAGATGTCTTCCAGCAAATGAAGAATGACCCAGGATTGCTCGAGCACACTCTTTGGTCTTTGCGGAGAAGACTAGACAGATGCATTCAAGTGCATGGTCAGCATTTTGAACACCCGCTGTAAAATTCTTCAGTTAACATGGTCACACTGTACTATACCTTGTTTGTTAATAAACTTCACTGTTGTTGAAACAAAAAAAGTTTCTTTTCTGTATATTCAATCACATTTCCCTGTGGTGTTGAAGCCAAAATTATGAATTTTACTGCCTCGTGATTGATAATAATAATCCGTGGCGCTACAGCCCGTGAAGGGCCTAGACCGACCAGCCGGGTGCTGGCCTCACGCTCACATGCCGAAGCAGAGGTGAACGATCATCCAACCAGAATGGAGGTATCGTGTGGTTAGCACGATGATCCCCCAGCCGATATAGCTGGTATTCGCAACCCGATTTCGCTGCCTATCGTAGCTCCCCAAGTGCATTACGATGCTGGGTGGGCACCGGTCCCATACACTGGGCGAAATTTCATGAGAAAATTTCTTCCCCATGAGGACTCGAACCAGCGCGCATTCCGTAACGCGAGTCCTAGGCGGGATGCCTTAGACCACGATGCCACGGCGCGCCTCGTGATTGATAAATTAAATAAAATTTTCACTGCTTTTGTTGGAATTAGTAATTAAAATTCAATGGCCCCCAACCAGTACAAACTGGCATTAACTCGTAAATGGTTACTTTTCATTCCCAAGTTTTTTTCCACCACTTTTAGAACACTCTATATAGATTATGCACAAAGTATGAGACAATAGGCTAGTATTTTTGTTCTTTTTTTTTTCAACTCCATATGGTGTGGATATAAATACCAACAACGTCACAAGCAGTACCATAACCAATTATACTATTTAAAATTGTGTTCCTTTACTTCTTTTTAAATGGGGTGCTAAAAATTTCATTTTTATATTTCGTGCAAAAATTCATTTCTGCATTCTGTGTAAAAAATACTGTTACACGTCGAGAAAAAATGACACACTTTGGATACTCAAATGCACTAAATATGACATAATTTGGAGGTTAGTAGTGTAAAAATGTGCTTTTCGCACGCTATTGTATAATATTAAATTTTTAATACAATTGTCTAGGGTTAAAAGACCTACTTTTAGGAATTACTTATAAATAAGAGTTTTATACTTAACCAAATCTGGAGTGGTATATTGACTCGTACTCACCTGCAACAAAAGAGAATTCATATTAAAATTTAAAGTTCTAAACATTAAGTACCTTCCACTGTTTTAAAATATTTTAAGCAATACTTGAATTCTCAAAATACAGGGTGATCCGTTTGGGTATGGATAACATAACAACACCGTAAAACATTTACTACTGAAATTTATTTGTTGAAACTTTGTGCATACAACACTGAAAGATGGGAGATTCCTCAGAGCTCAACATGACCCCCATTGCGCACCCTGCACAACTCATAACGGTGATGAAATTCAGCCCATGTCCGTTGTAACATAAGAAAGAGATTTGTTGAAAAACTTGAGTAATTTTTACTCTCAGATCATCAATGTTCCTGGGTTTCTGTGAATAGACAATGTCTTTAACAAAACCCCACACGAAGAAATAAGGAGGAGTTAGATCTGGGGAGTTTGGGGACCAAGCCAAGAGATAGCTGCTTCTCGTACTGGGTTTCGCCTGCTACCTCCTGCATGGCTTTTTAACAGAACCTGTTTCTACAAATGTTCGATACCACAACATTATGGAATCGTATTTAGTTACATTACGCACACCATACTCACGTCGAAATTCCTTTGAACTTTTTAACATTCTCAAATTTAGCATACCAAAGAACACATTGTACCCGCTGTTGATTTGTAGTAGCTATTTTAATCATCTACGATTTTCATGTGTCCTTTCAGATTATGCATTGTTGATTGTCATAGATGAAAACTCCCATCGTTTAATCATAATATAACCAATGAGAAATTTTTCCTACTATCATAATAGCTTTATAATAATAAATTAATATTATCCATACCCAAACAGATCAGACTGTATTTGGGTTAATGAAAAACATTATGTTTCATGTGCATCATTATCCCAGACACACACAATGTGCCCCCCCCTCCAAAATTTTTTTTTTCCATATCAGAAATATTGAAAGCTTACTTTAGCTTGCAAATCTTGAATTCGATTTTAATCGTTGTCTTTATACGTCTATGGTTGTGAAACTTGGACTCTCACTTTGAGAGAGGAACAGAGATTAAGGGTGTTTGAGAATAAGGTTCTTAGGAAAATATTTGGGGCTAAGAGGGATGAAGTTACAGGAGAATGGAGAAAGTTACACAACACAGAACTGCACGAATTGTATTCTTTACCTGACATAATTAAGAACATTAAATCCAGACGTTTGAGATGGGTAGGGCATGTAGCACGTATGGGCGAATCAGTAATGCATATAGAGTGTTAGTTGGGAGGCCGGAGGGAAAAAGACCTTTGGGGAGGCCGAGACGTAGATGGGAAAATAATATTAAAATGGATTTGAGGGAGATGGGATATGATGATAGAGAGTGAATTAATCTTGCACATGATAGGGACCGATAGCGGGTTTATGTGAGGGCGGCAATGAACCTTCGGGTTCCTTAAAAGCCATTTGTAAGTAAGTAAGTCTTTATACTTCATATGTATAATGGAAAAATAAAACTGTTGGTATACCGTGGCGATTTTAGCACTTTATTTGATGTGCTATGAGCTGTACAGTTATCCCATATTGATTCTATAACCTAAGCACTGATATCAAGTCATTTTGGCAAGTTTTAATTTGTCGTTAATATAGATGCCCAGAAATTTGTCCACTTAAGGCACCGACTGTACTGACGGCTGGTAACGAACTAGTCCACGTCATCACCCTGTCTCCCTCGTGCTGCTGATTGCCGTTGTCCAGCCCCTTGGTCAACTTTCCCTCTTCCGGAATACCAATGCAGTCAGTTCTTTTATTCAATTACCAAGTTCTCTGCTTGACTTTAGATCCTATTAGTTATTTCGAACACTCCGCGAAAATGCTTACTCCAGTAATTCAATTTAGTTCTTCCCAATATATATATTTTTTTCGAACAGCTGCATAATAATATACCCTCTTCAGTAGAACTTTATCTCTTGTTTCGTAACGACTAGCATGAAAAAATAATCGCGAAACTCGTTGAATCCTGAATGCATTTCAAACCCAGCTTCTCTCTTTTCAAACTGTTTAAAACATTCTCTAGAGTAATGTTAATTTGGGAAATCTCAGACCTCGCGTGACATTTATTAGGACTATTTCGTGAATAAAATAAAAATTTAAATAATATATCCCTAAAATTCACTCACAAAATGTTAATAATTGTATATTTATGAATACTTAACCTATTCAGACATTGTCAAGTTGAAATAGATGAATAACGATTACTGCAACAAAGAAATTGAATATTATTCAGTAATGCCAATTGAGAAAAGCGAAATACAAGTTTAAAAATGTTAATTACATTTACTGCGCTTTTCTTTTGTTACTATAACAGAAATATGTCTTCATTATCTGCTGAAATCATAATTTAATTTAAACATTTTATAGTATAATTACAAATAACCTGATTAATACATTAATTAAATGAACAATTGTTATGAAGAAGTGTCATTTTCTTTAGATTATTGTTTATTGTTAGAAAAATAACATGAACAAAAATGCAGTCTTAATTCTTTCTCTGAAGGAGTAAAAACTCGTGCTCAGGGAGTTATCTAATCACAAACTTAACACAAACAAAGATAATTATTTGACACAAAGTGGGTCAAGGAAAAAAAATTATAGGAATAAATTAACTATAAAGAATACAATTTCAATTTAAACAATTTAACTCATACAAATACGTACACATATTAAGTCAATACATATTCTTTAAAAATTAAATTTCTAACGCTATTTTTTAAATTTCTGATACTAAAATTTTCCAAATTTGGATATTTTTGAATTATTTTATTATATTATAACCTTGGACTATAGTAGCTATCACGGCTAAGAGCTGTGCTGGCTAGATACAATGGACATGGTATTAGAAGATGAAGATGTAGATGTGGAAGTAGACTTTCGCACTTTATTTATTACGATGGATTCACGCTCATCGATTTACGTGGAAACAGTTGGCGACACTGACCAAACAAAAGAACGACCATGCGATAAATTGATAGTGATAAATCTAGCTGCAGAAATGTTTGCGATGTATGACTGTGAATGGTTGGAATTCAAAATTTCATTACACTTCATTGACCGAAAATGGAATGACGTCATATAAACGAAATAGTCATTTGTAAAATATTCCGTAATTGCAAATCAAGTAATTCAGTTATTCTTTTCAGGATAACTTAAAACAATTTATATCACGAAGATTACAAATATATTTTCTAATACGTTTCATGTCTTTCGCAAGAATTTGTTATTTTACGAGTATACTATTAATGATAACACAGTTCATAATTTACTTTCTTGAACTACAGGGTGCGTCAGAAAGAAAGGATGGATTTCACATGGCAAGAAAATTGTAAAGATTCATCAAATCAAAAATTTATTGTTATCAACATATTCACCAATACATGCAGTTTATTTATGGAAAACAACATTATCCATATGATGTCCTTGGCTTTCAATACAGGTTTCGAGGCGTTTTCTGATGTTCGCCATCACTTTCACAGTCATAGCTGGTGCAATTGCCACGATTTCTTCGCGAATCGCTGTCTTCAGTTCGTCCAGTGTATGTGATCGATGTTTACAAACTTACGCCTTCAAATGGTCCCAAAGAAAGAAGTCGCAGGGCGCGAGATCTTACCGTAGCCTCGGACAATCTCAGTGCAATAGAATTTCGTCCAGGTGATTTCTTCTTTAATGTTGAACCTGTGATACGAAATGAAGCCACCCACCGCAAAATTGTATTCCGAGTTGGAATCCTAGCGTGACATCCGATGTCGAAATGAGTCCTGAGTGGCGATCACAGACTCTTCATTTTTCAAAAATGTCTCTACGATGAAAGCACGTTGTACACCAGACCAACACCATATTCTCAACTGAAACTGCATTCTATGGCTGACCCAACAGTCGTGGTCCCCCTCACTATATCTCTCTCCTCGTTGCGTATCGATAGTTTGAAATCCATCCGTTCTTTCTGACGCACCCTTTATTACCCAAATGCATAAGAAATTAATCACTTTCGGCCGGTTTCTGGAACGTCAGATATCTATTCGATAGCATTATTTGTTCGATAAGTGTTTCTGAAACGTTGGATAGCAGTTAACGATTATATAAACCTTCCTATAACTGATCTGAAGTTAAATGACGAGATAACGCCTTATGTATTCGATAAACATTCAAAATGACGACTAAATAGTTGACACTCGAGCCAGAAAAACTTGATGTTACACAAATTGATAATATCCAAGGGAATGCAGCTTGGGGGACTTTATAGATTTATATAACTCAGACCTCAAAATGTAATGTCACTTTATTGAGTGAAATGACGTTAAGATTTCGGAAGTCAATATATTGATTTCAAATGCTTTCACGACTTAAAAGACTTCAATCAATAACCGTGTGAGTGCCGTAACTGGAGTGTGACATTTGAGAAATTTTGAAATGCGTTGTAGCCTATTCAGAGAGAGAGAGAGAGAGAGAGAGAGAGTCGGAACAAAGCGGAGGAGAGATGGTAGTAGGAGAGAGAAAGCCATTATAAATGAGAGATTTTACACGAATCGACAATCTGAAAATATTGTTGCCGCCATAGAGTTACATGTAATAGTCCGCGTGGGTCTCTATCGATTGCCTTGTTCACTACTACGCCTTCAATCAAATGAGTATTTGACGTATTCAAGTCTGATTATTAGGCCTACTCCCCACAACCTCGGAATTGTGTCTGTCCAATGGGTTAATTGGTTAGTAAGGTAGTTACTCTGTCATTCAGTCAAGTTATTAACTTAGTTATTCACGGCCGTCAGGCAAGTGAGGCTAGACAGCTGTCAGTCACATTAGTCATTCAGTGAATAAAATGGTTTTCAAAGAATCTTTTATTGCCTCAACAATATTTCCAAAGAATTTAAAATGGAAATATCCAGCGCAAAAACAAAAATGATGGCCTTTAAAGGCACAGACCGAATTAGATCGAGAATAACTCTGGATTTCGTGCTAGGCTATGGAACAACCATCACAGTTCAAATATTTAGAGTATAATGTGATGTAACAAAATGAAGTTGACATAAATAATAAATAATAGTTATTTATTTTACAAAGGAGGTAAGTAGTAGTTACCAGTCAAGAACGAGAAAGCTCGGGCGGCAATTAAGTCCAAAAATGGTCAAATCTACTTACCTCCCGAATTGCATATAATATTTTCCCCACTTCTACCTAAAAAAATATATATTTTCAAAAATTAGCTTGGATTTACGTAGGCCTACATCTGTTAATATCAGTGAACGTGTTTGAGCATTCTTTTGTTTTATTAAAAAATTGGTTTGGATTTACTTCTGTTAATATTAGTGAATGCGTTTCAGTATTTTTTTGTTTTATTACATTGTTCGTTGCTATAGAAATTGCAAACTGTTTATAAATAGAGAAGTGTCTGAGAAGTGTGGCAGGCATTTTGAAAGTTGTATTGTAGTTATTAAAAATGATTTCAGTTGAAGTTGAAGAAGCACCAAGGGCTGCTTGTGAAATTTTACTGTCGCAGAAATAAAAAAAAAAAAACGATATGAACGTTCGTACAAGATGTTTAAGGAATGGTGTGGTGTTAAGAAGACGATTATTTGTGAAAATTCTTTGTTAGCATATTTCTTTAAAAAGTTGGAAGTAGTAAATTCAGCGGCTAGTTTGTGGTGTGAATATTCTATCTATATTAATGTCACAAGAGGTCTGAAATTTGTCGATAAATCCACGAGCGAAGCGAGGACTATTCCGTGAATGAAATAAAAATGTAAATAATATATCCCTAAATTTCGCTTACAAAATGTTAATAATTGTGTATTTATGAATACTTAACCTATTCAGACATTGTGAAGTCGAAATACATGAATAACGATTACTGGAATAAAGAAATTGAACGTTATTCAGTAATGTCAATTCAGAAAAGCGAAATACAGGTTTAAAAATGTTAATTACATGTACTGCACTTTTCTCTTGTTATTATAACAGAAATAGGTTTTGATTATATGCTCAAATCATAATTCAATTTAAACATTTTATGGTATAATTACAAATAACCTGATTAATACATTAATTAAATGAACAATTATTATGAAGGGGTGTCATTTTCTTTAGATACAATGGACATGGAATTAGAGATAAAGAATAATTCCAAAATTCTCAGTTGAATGTTTTAAGTCTTTTGGAATTCCTTTAAAATTTTTTAATATTATTGCTATAGACGTAATGAAATATTCTGTTCAGATTTTACGTAATCACCTGTACACCTAAATTTCTTTATATTCTATCTGATTACTAACAATTATTGAATAAAAGTACTTTCCCAAGGGTAGCTTCCATTTGAAAATAATAACCATAAATACTGATAACACAAATATTTATTTTTATTTTTATTTGTTCAGTATGCTGTCTTTTAGCAACCCTCACCGAAGGGCAGCTACCTTTGTAGGATTTATATATGTGGAAAAAGGATTTCGCACTTTATTTGGTACAATGGATTCACGCTCATCGATTTACTTGGAAACAGTTGGCGACAATGACTAAACAAAAGAACGACAATGCGATAAATTAATAGTGATAAATCGAGCTGCAGAAATTATCGCGATGTATGACCACAGTCTACTATATGCAATCACGAAGCTTGAGTTTTGAGGGTGCTAGAAACAATAGACTGTGACGGTACTATTTTGCATTACCTGTAATTAGGCGATATTAGCGATCCTAGTGGTGAGCAACTATCTAATGTTTGCATATTTACTACGTACTGAGCTTCGTGACTGTATATACTAGACTGTGGTATGACTGTGATTGGTTGAAATTCAAAATTGCATTATACTTCATTGGCCGAAAATGGAATGACGTCATATAAACGAAAAGGCCTTCTTTAAATTGAATTTCTGTTGGTAGAGAGTTAATCCGGGAACCTCGCATCCAATGATAAACCAAGACAACGGGTCTTCATTAAGGACGTGCAAACTAGAACTTACAGACTTGGAGAAATATGGGTCAGGAGGACGTAAAACAATGTCTTGCATTGTCCCTCAAGAGCGATTCCAATTGCCATTAAGAGTACAATGGTTTGACATGATAAAGACTCGTCCCACGGGAGTCTGGCTGTGGGTACTTAGTGAGCAGAAGTAATTGCTTGGCATCAGTCTTCCCGTTCCTCAGCATTCACTCCATGAATTTCTGTACTCAAAGGATGGTAGAGCCTCTCTCCCTCTCAACTCTTCCCAATGCACAATGCACTCGAAAAAAATAATGTGCTCAATTTGTGATGGGAATACGTCTATAAATTCAGTCCAGTACTAGGGTGCATCCCAGAAAGTCAACCGACACATTTTCAGGCCAGTTTTGTAGCGCCTATAATTTCTAAACTACACGAAAAGTGAATGAGGATATACGTGAAGCCACGGATGAACGTAAATTAACATTGCTGACATTACTTGACTTCAGTAAGGCATTTGATACAGTTGACACGGACCTTCTATTATGTAAATTAAGACTTCTGAATCTTTCTGAAAGCTCTGTTACTTGGTTTGAATCCTACCTTCGCGAACGTCAACAATGTGTCATTGCATGCGATTATTCTTCAAAATGGCGTGTCGTGAAATCTGGAATTCAACAAGGATCAGTTCTAGGACCTTTACTCTTCATGATCTATATTAATGACGTAACTAATATGATAAAACACTGCAGACACCATATTATGTATGCTGACGACTTGCAAATTTATTTGCATTTCCACCCTGACGAGACTAGTGATGCAGTAAACAAAATAAACGAAGACTTGAATTCGATTTCACTGTGGGCACACAAATTTGGATTAAGATTAAATTCAGAAAATCTCAAGCAATCGCAATGGGACATAATCTTCTACGAAGCACTCTTGATAGTAGTACTATACCACATATAATATTGAATGGGATTGTTGTTAAATACAGTGGAACAGTTAAAAATCTTGGCATTTTTATGGATAGCGATCTAAATTGGAAGACTCAAGTAACACACATTTGCAAACAAATATTTTCTCAACTTCACTCCTTGTTCCATGTGAAAGAATTTCTACCACTTAGTCTAAAAAAGAATCTTATTCAGACGCTTGTATACCCCATTTTGATTACTGCGATTCCTTGCTAACTAATGTAAGTTCACTCTTAGCTGAGAGACTACAACGTGTTCATAATGTGTGCATACGATTCATCTGCAATACTCGTAAATTTGACCATATAACACCTTCCCTCCAGTTACTTTCATGGGTGCGTCTGAAGGAACGAAGAACAATACATTCACTGTCTCTTCTGTTTAGAATCATACATACTTCTACTCCGAATAATCAGTTATCGCGCTTTCAATTTCTTACAACTCTTCGAAACCGACATCAAGCACTTCTTTCTATCCCTCATCATAGCACGTCTTTACACTCATCTTCCTATACTGGAGAAATACCTCGCCTCTGGAATTCGTTACCTAATGACGTCAGGGACTGCCGGACTTTATCACAATTCAAAATTAAATTGGAAAATTTTGTCTTAGATAATGCTTTTAGGTATTGCTAGAAGTATTGATTTGTGTTTCTTTTTCTTTTTTAATCTAGATTAAAATTCCAAGTTTCTTGTTTATGTTAATTAATTAGTTAGGATAGAATTAATTATGATACTTAATCACTCATTTAAAGTTTGTGTGACTGCAACCTGTGTATATTTTTGTGTGGCTTCATTTTGTTTATAGTGTTTTTTTTCTCTCTCTCTTTATTTCTTGTGTAGCTCTATTTTGTATATAATGTATTTTTTTCTGTTTATTTCTATTATTGTATTTGTATTCATGGTGTTGTGGAAGAGAAGGCCTGATGGCCTTAACTACACCAGAATAAATACATAGGTTGGATAAAAAGTAATGGCAATACTGCTGTCACGTGACGATGGTGCGTTCGAGAGTTGTCAGCTGTATGGACATGAACAAGGACTGTTAGATGAGTTAGTGTAGCCAGCGGCGACAGTACTCTGTCAATCTACTGCAGTGTGTAGAACGTTGACTTTCATAGGGACAGTGCGAGCGCCCTAAGATCATGTTTACAAAACTAGAGCAACGTTCCTGGATCAAAATTGAAGTGGTCGTAGTGCACAAGAATGTTTTCAGGGACTGCGTGAAGCATGTGGCGATGCAGCGTTGCCATATCGCACAGTGGCACGATGGGTTAAAGCGTTTCGGGAAGGCATTGCTGGAAGTGCTGTGAAGGTGATGTTCATTGTGGCGTATGACATTGATGGGGTAATACTGCACCACGCTGTACCTCCAAGGCAGACGGAAAATGCGGACTACTGGAACATCCACCGTACTCAGCCGATATGATCCATGCGTTTACGATCTTTTCACCAAAGTGAAAGAACCAGTGCGAGGGACCCGGTACAATACCAGAGATGAACTTATCCGTGCTATAGGGCGGTCAATACGGAACATCAACAATGATGGACGCGCTGATGGTGTACGACGCCTTCCAAATATTTGGAAAAAGGTAATAAATAGGGGGGGGGCGACTATATAGAAGGTACGTTAATGTTGTACCTCTGTGAATAAAGCCATGTCAGAAATATCGAACTGTTGCCATTACTTTTTATCCAACCCAAGTAAATAAATAAATAAAATAAATAAATAAATAAATAAATAAATAAATAAATAAAATAAAATAAATATTTCAATGAAATAAACGGCCATCAATGTATCCAAGGTGATCTTGACTTGGAGCAAGTGAAGTCACGAGTTGGCAACCCTGTTCACGCCTAGACTCGAGCAGTTTCTGCACTTCGTTTAATCTAGTTGTACACGAATTTTAACGAAAAATAGAGCGCCGCTAACTAATTTTCCGTGGAGAATAAACTCTAAAGTACCTCTCAAACACAAATGGACCATTAAAACTAAAGAAGTCCAGATGTTCGGGGCACAAGCCATCCAATTAAAACTTTTTTCTAGTGCATCTGCTAAAACCATTGCCCTCGTTGATTCCAGCAGTAAACTTCATATATATTTTTAATTTCTCTCGCTCCGCTGCCAAGAGCTCTTGGCTTTACTTGGGAGTCGTTCAATAAACTTCTGCCACACCCCATTGGCGTTAAATTCCGCCATTTTGCTACCCCTCTGCACCCTTATCTCATCCACCCCCCGGCACGTGCTGTGGGGATGGCTGTCAGCTGTCAGAGGCAGACGCTATCCAACATGTGCGACACTTTAATTGACCGCACCCCCCACCTTCATCGATTTCAGTGTCAATATTATCTAGCCGGCACTGAGCGCCTGGAAGGGATTGTTTGGCACGAACTGCGGCGGGAGCGAGATTTCCAAATCCACTTCTTTCTACTTCCGCCGGAATTCCCACCTTCATCGCGACAGAATTTCAGTGTCAATCCAACCAGCGATTCGTGAAATATATCAGCGAATTTAAACTTATCACTTTAATCCGGCACTGAGCGCCTGGAAGGGACATGTTTTTATTTTTACTTCAAGAAAAACGAACTGCGGCGAGGCTGGATGAAAGGAAAATATTGATCTTCCATCTGTATTTCTACACTTCTTTCTACTTCCGAGGGGCTCACTGGGATTTGATGAAAATGCTGTTCGGATAAGGAGAAGAGTCGATATTATTGAAAGCAACATTAGCGCTGGGCCTCACGTACGTCGTCCAACCAGCGATTCGTGAAATATATCAGCGAGTTTAAACTTCATTATTTAATTTTGTTTTACCTGTTACTAGCATGTGAAATAAACAACAGTTTTTTTTTCACAATTTCCTGATTATATCAAGTACATTTAGAGCAACTGAGATTGTTTAAGATGGCCAGATGGTGACAGAAGGCATCGTGCCTCAATAAGTCAGTGAGAAATAATGCCTCACTGAAATTCTCAGAATATCGTTCTGACATCATCTTCAAGTCCCCGTTCCTCCCTCAGCAGCTCCTAGGACTTGAGTTTGGGCAGGTATTATATCAGTTTTTGATAAAATATCAGTGGTGGCCAAATGGCATTATCAAAGCAGTGTGTACACGTTATCCTAAAACGATTATTTTGCATGAGAAATGGGAGGAAGAGTTTTTGCTGTTTAGAAGGGGAGAACATACGATGATGGGCATCGTTATGCTCGAAAAATGCCTATTAGGCATTAATAAATTTAATATACGACGACATTACTCAATGTCATAAAAGACGATTATTTCATGAATTGGAAGGTAAGACAAATTAAATATTATTTTTCGTAAATCTATTCCGATTAAAAATTTAATATACAACGATCTTAACATTTGCTGATAGTAAGGCAAATTATACTAAAAAATACGACATTATACCTTAAACATGCTGCATTAAAAGATTCGAGGAATTAAATGTTGTTTGTATGTATTATTTCCAAAATAAATTTATAAAAAAAATATCAAATGTGCGTAGAAAACGAAATATGATTTTCTGAAATTATTTTAGGTGAGAACGTGCAAATCTATTAAGTAATCTTGATAAACGCCAGAATATTCAAGAAAATAAACGCAGACAACGTGATGGAATATTATTGGTTAGTTACAGTGGCGGTGCGTCAATAAGAGCACAAGAGCACGTGAACACCTTGTTTCCATTAATGCACGACTAGTTTTATTATTTAATACCGTATTGACGTAGTGGGGATGTATAATATCAGAGTCGAGTATTTTAAACTTCCCGCATCTTGCATAAACTTCTTATGTAAACTTGGCAACATCCGTTCAAGTACAAGCCGTGCTCTTTTCGAGTTGGTTACAGGAATTTCACGCATGCGCGGGAGAAAATTGTCTTTAGCTGGCCGCTTATGACTCGTCAAGAGCACAAATCGTTAAGTGAACATGATGAGTATCTATCCTATAGATGTCAGGTCCATCGATGCCTATCGTTCAAGTGCTATATCTCGAGGAGGAAATTTAATAGACTCTAGATGTCAGCATCTGACTGTAGGAACGTTTACTTACGTGTACAGTGCTGCTAGGAGAGTGTAGTTTGTGAATTACTATACTTCAGTGTCGGCATAATAGCATAGTTTGGCTTTCAAACACGTGCTGGCTGACTGTGGCGGTGGTATGAATTTAAGTATCTGTATGGCAGTGTATAATATTTAAGAATAATATTTACTGGCATGTATTTATAGTAATCTATGCGAGTGGGATTACAGTACTGGTAGAGGCTATAGTGTATCAGTGTGTTCTGAATCAAAATATATCACTGAACACACGCGTTTGTAAATAATGAGAACGTGGTATGTATTCATTTTTAACAAACGTAAACAATGAACTCTGTTCAAGTAATTTTGAACAGTAAAGAACTGGGTAAACTGGCTTACCAAGAAAAATTGGAAATAAAAAGACTGAGTTTCATTATTATTATTATTATTATTATTATTATTATTATTATTATTATTATTATTATATGTTGTTTTGAATTTATATACGGTTTTTTTTTCGATAGTGAAACATTGGAATCATGACATTTCATATTAGACTAAATGTACGATTTCAAATTCTCTTCGATTTTGGAACCACAAAATTGTGAACACACATAATATTTTATCACGAGCCGCCACTGGTTAGTTACGCAATTTCTCGCCTGTGATTTAAATTAATTCAATGATGGAGAAATAGTAAAGAGGTTTATGATTAAAGCAGCCGAATTAATTTGCTAAAATGAATAAAAGTTTTCCAGTCTGTTACGTTAACCAAGCGCTTTCCTAATAATTCGCCACTGACCGCCTTAGCGATTACGATAAGGTGACGCAGGTCACAGCAGTTTATATTTCCCATCCTACTCTGCAATCTCCTCTCCTAGTAAACAAACTATTTCAAATCGAGTGCCTCACGTAACCGAAAATTGTGCCCATGTATGGCTTACAGGCTCTAGTTTGAACCACTCCTGTGCAATGCATTTCATCCGTACATAACAACCGTTTCATATTCAAAACCCAAATACTATTTCTTCAATGAGAATTTGGCCAATCAATTTCTATTAAAGATATTTTTTTATTAATTTGTCCTACAGAATAATATCTGTGATATTGACAATTAATATTTTAGGAGAAAAATTCGCTCCGGCGCCGGGGATCGAACCCGGGTCAGCGCTCTGACCACTGAGCTACGCCGAATTCAATCCACAGCACCGGACCGAACCTTCCTCCTTCAATGTTTCCCTTTTGGCCTGACTCCAAGTTAGGCATATATGTTGACGTTTTATGTTCAAGTCTACTGCCGGAGCGAATTTTTCTCGTCAAATATTAATTGTCAAACAATTTCTAGTCTATGACAGCTTTTTTTCTTTATCATATTTTAAACCAAATTTTCAGAGCGTGTTTACTATGTAAAGAACTAACAAAATCCAAATTTTGAACTCCCAAATATTTTTGGCCTTTGATTATTTATTTTTTCCACGTTTTTTAAGAAATATTTTGAAATCCAAATTTTTAGTAGAAGATCTCAATTTTGAAGCTTCTTTTTTTGTTACATTCACAAAACAGAGAAACAGTTCTATGCATTCATTTTATGAAAATCTCATTCATTCACTTTCAAACTTTTTTTTTAATTTGAGTATGTTCTTTTTTTATACAATTCGTGAAACAAATTGAAATTAAATAAACTATAAGCATTTCTCACAAAATAAATGCACAGAAACATGTAGCTACCTCATAAATATGCTTGCAGTAAAATTTCATCCAGATTGATCAATAATAATAATAACAATAATAATAATAATAATAATAATAATAATAATAATAATAATAAATAATAAATAATAATAATACTCATAGTTTTCTGCCTAAAGGCAGGCTTTTTGATGTTACTCTTTATAGTACACCCTAAGTATTTGAAGCTGTCCACTTGCTCTACTGCCTTATTTAATTTCCACGTTTATCTTCATTACCTATCTTCCCATAACCACGGTCTTCGTCTTGTTTGCATTATGGGGTGAAAGCATATTATTATCATCATCATCATCATCATCATCATCATCATCATCATCATCATCATCATCATCATCATCAGAGGTGTATGATTATTATTATCATTATTATTATTAGGGATCTATTACTACTACTACTACTACTACTACTACTACTACTACTACTACTACTACTACTATTACTACTACTACTACTCCTACTTACTATTATTATTATTATTATTATTATTATTATTATTGTCCCGCGCCGTGGCGTCGCGGTCTAAGGCATCCGGCCTAGGACTCGCGTTACGGAATGCACGCTGGTTCGAGTCCTCATGGGGAAGAAATTTTCTCATGAAATTTCGGCCAGTGTATGGGACCGGTGCCCATCCAGCATCGTGATGCACTTGGGGAGCTACGATAGGTAGCGAAATCCGGTTGCGAATGCCAGCTATAACGGCTGGGGGATCATCGTGCTAACCACACGATACCTCCATTCTGGTTGGATGATCGTCCACCTCTGCTTCGACATGTGGGTGTGAGGCCAGCAGCCGGCTGGTCGGTCTAGGCCCTTCACGGGCTGTAGCGCCACGGATTATTATTATTATTATTTATTATTATTATTATTATTATTATTATTATTATTATTATGATTATTATTATTATATCCAAGAAACTTACACAACACAGAGCTGCACGCAATGTATTCTTGACCTTGACATAATTAGGAACATCAAATCAGTCTACACCTGTGGAGCAACGGCTAGCGCGTCTGGCTGTGAAACCAAGTGGCCCGGGTTCGATTCCCGGTCGGGGCAAGTTATCTGGTTGTGGTTTCTTTCGGGGTTTTCCCTCAACCCAATATGATCAAATGCTGGGTAACTTTCGGTGCTTTGACCCCGGACTCATTTCATCGGCATTATCACTTTCATCTCATTCAGATGCTAAATAACCTAAGATGTTGATAAAATAACCTATTTCTTTCCCACATTAAATCCAGACATTTGAGATGGGCAGGGTATGTAGCACGTATGGACGAATCCAGAAATGCATATAGAGTGTTAGTTGGGAGGCCGGAGGGTAAAAGACCTTTAGGGAGGCCGAGACGTAGATGGGAAGATATTAAAATGGATTTGAGTTAGGTGGATTAATCTTGCTCAGGATAGGGGCCAATGGCGGGCTTATGTGAGGGCGGCAATGAACCTCCGGGTTCCTTAAAATCCAGTATTATATCCACACTTCAATTTCCATACTAGGGTTTTCATGTCTCTGTTTATTTAAATAAATTAAAAAGGAGATTTTAATCAGGTGGTAACTCCCTACTCGTCATATAAATATCCCTGAAACTCGCGTGTCTAAATTCAAATTAAACGCCTAATGTGCTGCTGTGTAGTGATAATTGCTTGAGTTCTTCCACAGAGTGGCGCTAGTATTAATCTGGCGCTACTGAATGGTGTCGCTTGTCGCAGCGCCAGCCGGCGGATCACCAGAGGGAAGCAAGCGCCTGCTTAATTGACCAGCCAGCCTTCCAAGTCTCTGGGGTAATCGAGCACGGGCCCTGGGGTCAACAATCTAGTGAGCAGATGAGCTGCACGACCACACCAGCTTGTCCAATTAGTCCCGGCTTGCGAAAAGGGAGCCACCGACGCCAATTGTTCTTCAGCTGTTTTATCCTAATTTGAAAACCCTTGATAATGATCATTCTAACTTTACTAATAATATCTTGCGATTAGCAAGGGAGCATTTAAAAAACATCAGGTCGAAATCCATACGAGAAGTTATACATGAATAAGTACTGTAATAAAAGTTTAAGTAACAATAATAATAGCATCACCGTAAAAAACAGCTTGTTACGAAACCTTCAAATAAGCTTCGAAAAAGTTTTGGAAGTGAATCCCGAAAAGACAAAGTATATGATTATGTCTCGTGACCAGAATATTGTACGAAATGGAAATATAAAAATTGGAGATTTATCCTTTGAAGAGGTGGAAAAATTCAAATACCTGGGAGCAACAATAATAAATATAAATGATACTCGGGAGGAAATTAAACACAGAATAAATATGAGAAATGCCTGTTATTATTCGGTTGAGAAGCTTTTATCATCCAGTCTGCTGTCAAAAAAATCTGAAAGTTAGAATTTATAAAACAGTTATATTACCGGTTGTTCTTTATGGTTGTGAAACTTGGACTCTCACTTTGAGAGAGGAACATAGGTTAAGGGTGTTTAACAATAAGGTGCTTCGGAAAATATTTGGGGCTAAGAGGGATGAAGTTACAGGAGAATGGAGAAAGTTACACAACACAGAACTGCACGCATTGTATTCTTCACCTGACATAATTAGGAACATTAAATACAGACGGGATGGGTAGGGCATGTAGCATGTATGGGCGAATCCAGAAATGCATATAGAGTGTTAGTTGGGAGGCCAGAGGAAAAAAGACCTTTGGAGAGGCCGAGAC
Source organism: Periplaneta americana (assembly GCA_025594305.2). Lineage (NCBI taxonomy): Eukaryota > Metazoa > Arthropoda > Insecta > Blattodea > Blattidae > Periplaneta > Periplaneta americana. Next base: position 190,182,970 of record JAJSOF020000005.1, read on the forward strand.
GTAGATGGGAGGATAATAATAAAATGGATTTGAGGGGAGGTGGTATATGATGATGGAGACTGGATTGATCTTGCTCAGGATAGGGACCAATGGCGGGCTTATGTGAGGGCGGCAATGAACCTCCGGATTCCTTAAAAGCCAGTAAGTAATAAGACAGTAATAATAATAATAATAATAATAATAATAATAATAATAATATGATATAATAGTAATAATAATAATAATAATAATAATGATAATAATAATAACAATAATAGTAATAATAATAATAATAATAAAATAATAATAACCAATAATAAATATATGCCAATTTTTTTAAGATAAAAGAATGTTTTCATAAAATGGCTTCAACTCTACATTTTGAGAGATTCTATAACGAAAATGTATTAAATAATTCTGCCAATACGAATTTAAAGATACAAACAACATTTTCTTGAAATAATGTGAAATCTGCATTTAAAGAGATACTGTAATGAGAAGTTTATATAAAAAAATTCTGACAATTCGAATTTAAATATCAAACAACATTTTCTTAAAATAATTTGAAGTGTGCATTTAAAAGAAACTGTAATGAGACGTTTGCATTTAAAAATTCTGAAAAATGTGAAATTCACTTAAAGAATTTAAAGATACAGACAACATTTTCTTAAAATAATTTGAAGTCTGCATTTAAAGAGATACTGTAATGAGACGTTTATAATAAAAAAAATTCTGTCAGTTCTAATTTTAAGGTACCAATTCAGGCTTTCTTTAAAGAGATACTTAATGAGAAGTTTATATTAAAAAATTCTGACAATTCCAAATATCACCATTTTCTTGAAATACAAATATAATAATAGAAATAAAAAAAATTCGGAAAAAAAATATCAAACAACATTTTCTTGAAATATTGTGAAATCTATAAACAAAGTAAAAAAAAATTCGCCACACAAAATATTGTTAAAAGAGATACAAGGTTGGAGTCACAACAAAAATAATTTGAAGTCTTTAAATGATAATTAATGACAATAATGATAAATCATAATTAATTGTATCCTAACTAATTAACTAACATACACAAGAAACTTTGCAATTTTAATCTAGAGTAAACAAAAAAATACAAATCAACACTTCTAGCAATACCTAAAAAGCATTAAATAAGACAAAATTTTCCAATTTAATTTTGAATTGTGATAAAGTCCGGCAGTCCCTGACGTCATTAGGTAACGAATTCCAGAGGCGAGGTATTTCTACAGTGTAGGAGGATGAGTATAAAGACGTTCTATGATGAGGGATAGAAAGAAGTGCTTGATGTCGGTTTGGAAGAGTTGTAAGGAATTGAAAGCGCGATAACAGATAATTCGGAGAAGTATGCATGATTCTAAACGGAAGAGACAGTGAATGTATTGTTCTTCGTTCCTTCAGACGCACCCATGAAAGTAACTGGAGGGAAGGTGTTATATGGTCAAATTTACGAGTATTGCAGATGAATCGTATGCACACATTATGAACACGTTGTAGTCTCTCAGCTAAGAGTGAACTTACATTAGTTAGCAAGGAATCGCAATATTCAAAATGGGGCATTACAAGCGTCTGAATAAGATTCTTTTTTAGACTAAGTGGTAAAAATTCTTTTATATGAAACAAGGAGTGAAATTGAGAAAATATTTTTTTGCAAGTGTGTGTTAATACAAGACATAAATATTCTTGAAGCGTTGTTGAATGTTATTATTCACCTACAGAATAGAATGCGCGAGTAAAAACTTTGGCCCTAAATAATCTTATGTTTTGAGTTTTATTTTTTATATCCATAGGGAAGCTATTAAAATTTTTTACTGCCATATAACGCAATTCTTTTTGATAGCACGATAGACTTACCGATGGAGTATAAATGTCATTTTTTTGACGTGTATTCATGCTATGAACTGTTGACTTAGTTACAAAGTTTTCACCATTACATACGAGGAAGTTTATTAATGAAAAAACATACTGACAAGCCATCTGCATTATTTGTAGCTTTTTTTAAAAATGGTCCTACACGATTCCTTAGATTTGATACCTACTATTATTCTAATTACTCTTTTTTGCAGTAGGGATATACTGTTACTATCTGTAGAATCTCCCCAGAATATTATTCCAAAACTCATTACCGAGTGGAAGTATGCAAAGTATATTGTTTTTAAGGTATTGATATTTACTATCTTTTGCATAGATCTAATAGCAAAACAAGCTGAATTTAGTTTGGGGGTAATTTCTTTAATATGATTTTCCAATTTAACTCATTATCGATTTGTAAGCCAAGATATTTGGTTGTCGTTTCTAATAGGGATCTATTGTTAATTATTGCGCTAGAAATTTGCGAGGTTGAATTTTGGTAGGATTTAAATTGAATTATGTTAGTTTCGTTACAATTTAATACTAATTTATTGGCTGAGAACCAATCACATAGGCCTATTTTGAGGAGAAATGCTTCTATTGAAGACTGGAATGTGTTGCCATCGCTAATAAAAACAAATGCGTAACTCAAATACTCTTTAGAACGGAACCTTTTGTGTTGTATGTTTTTTTGTGCGAGATCGTGCGTATTTGCTTGTTTTCCGCACAGAACCAATACGCGGTAAATGTGAAATACCACATTCAGTATTCCCAACGTAACACACGTAACAATTTCCCTCTTCTTACCGCTTAAGCGCGACATTCATTTTACTGCTTTAGCCTTTTAATATATGTTTAGAGAAGTTTAACATAGTAATAATTATAAATTGGAAACTTACCACTGCAATTTCACCTAAATTGCACTGTTAATTATTGTTTTTAAATATTTCCAAAAATTAAGTAAAGTCTACTACTCCACGAAACTTATTGCATTCCTGATACAAGTAACATTAAGGAATCCGTGAAAAAATCAACAAGATTCCAGATGCGGATGTTATTACTGCAATATGTTATATAAATAATATTGTTAAAATATTAAAATGAAAATAAATCATTACATAGCCTTACCGTTTGTTTTAAGTTCGCATTTATAGATGGGGGGGAAAAAAAAGACAGACGTATATCACGGCCTGCTGGAGTATAGTAAACACAGAAAACATTTTATAGCAACAATGTTGAAGAAAGATATTTTGGTTTTCCGAAGTTGCCGTCATTAAACGGAAACCAACATGGAGATTTCATTGCAACTAATTAGAAATTCGTCTTTCAGGTATGTAATAAACGATCTTCGCACAAAATAATGTACGATACACGAGCGGTATGTTTGTTTTCATGTTCTCGGAAATTAAAAAAGCTCAACTACGTTTCGCTTTTTCCATCTTTTCCTCGACCATGAAAACGTCAACATACCGCTTTTGTTTTACAGTTTGTGTTGGTAGCTACATTTTTGTTTTCCACAGTATCTACCCGTGTACAGAATTTAAATGGGAGTATCGAAATGATGTAGTGCAAGGTTCCCTTATTAGAAATACAACCGTTGTAAGCATCATGTTTTTGTTGTTAACGTGAATTTGAAATACATTCGGAAGCAGTATTTTTAATAAATATAACAATGTGATGTTTTGTATGTTATGCGAAAACAGTATATGTGGAAAGCACAATTTACCGTAACACAGTAAGATGAAAAAAATTAAAACTTGATATCATAATGTTAGTCATATTATAATTGCATTAATAATTATAATTACATATTTATAATGCCTGGTTTGATACGTTTTTGTTCCTATTTTCGTACATTTTCAGTATTTGTTTTTGTATATACATCCGGACTATAGCTAGCTAGAGGCATAGCCTACAATTTTACGTTTTTTTTTATTTCCCGAACATGACAAAACTGTAACTTATATTAAACTTTTTACATATTACGGCAATACTAATTCCACTTCGAAATTAATTCTGTAACTCTGGGCAATTATCCCACAGCATGCAACGAACTTTAACCTAGTCTGGCACACAGAAATGCATCGTGATTGTTGCCGACGGGAAACTTTCTGTTACACGTTTCCCATTCTATTTAGAATCACAACGATGCATGCTACAAAATTACCCGAAATTATAGCTTCATATTGTTGTAATTATCAGGTTATTAGGCGATTGTTGTAACTCTATATAACAGTTGTATTTACAAAATTGAAGTTCCGTTTCAAAGAGTAAAATGTTAATTAAAAGGCGCATTACGGAATGCCAACTTCCTTGCATTTATTTTCTATCTCACGGTTGGCATGCCTGACTCCATGACATGAGAATCTGTCTCAGGACACGAAGGAAGCGTGCTACATAATTTGTCCTTTTCAGAACAGTTGCATGTCATTCAAACTGAGAACATTTATTACAGAGAGATCCATGTGCAATTTGAGAGCAAGTATAGCATACATTAATGCAAAATTTAGTACGTGGCATGGCGTACACACTTCAGATCTGCTGTTCAGTCAAAACAAAGCTAGGCGCTTGGAAATCAATGCTCTAATAGAAGGATTTTGTAGCGAGAACTTCATTAGGAAAGGAGAAAATGTGTTTTATCAAGGAGAAGGAGATTTGAAACACTTAAAATGTTTACATACACTCGTAATGTGTAGAAAGTCGATAAGTAAATAATCACTGTTAATAATTTTGTTGTTTTTACTGTGATTTATTGTATTATTGTATTTTATTATTTATTTACTTATTTATATTTTTTATTTATTTATATTAACTTATTTATTCATTCATTCATTTACTAATTCATCTACTCATCTACTCATTCACTCATTCGTAGATATGTACAGAAATGGCAAAAAAAACCGGACGACCCTTGTAGCTGATTTCAGAGCCTTGTTCACTCCAGAGCACGATAGACTGGTAACTAAGACTTTCGTGGTTCGAATCCTGCCTGGGAAGGAAACTTTTTTTTTTGGTTCTTTATTCAAATTCAAATTTATTCAAAGTATTTAATAAATGTTAGATATACTTTTGCTTATTGTAGGCATTATAGAATAGTTTTTATTTATAGTACTGGGTTTATTGCATCTACTTATTTATAGTTAGATATAAACTTACGTTTATTTTATTTTATTTCATTTCATTTTTTATTATTGCTGTACTTGTTGTATTATTGTAATTGTAATTATTGTATATTATATATCACTGCCACCGGGCGTATACCCAATTGTAGTGTTAATAAATACATACATACATACATACATACATACATACATACATACATACATACATACATACATACATACATACATACATACAAACATACATACATACAAATTTATTCCCAATACTTTTCGATTGCTGGTAAAATTCATGTTCTGGGAATAATAAGTTAATTAAGTAGTAAAATATCGCTGCAATCGAAAAGTATTGGGAATACATTATTTTTTGAATAAGGAACAAAAAAAAAGTTTCCTTCTCAGGCAGGATTCGAACCACGAAATTCTTAGTTACCAGTCTATCGTGGCTCTGGAGAGAACAAGGCTCTGAAATCAGCTGCAAGGGTCGGTTCGGTTTTTTTTGCCACTGCTGTACCTACAAAGGCTGTGTCCAGTTACAAAGTTCACGTGTAAAACAAGTCATAATCTGGCATTATGAGACGGTAATACATGGAGACAAAAAAACCTACAAACATTTCTAGATGAACAAAAGTTGAAACATTAGGGCCGAAATGTATTTTATATATTTCAATATTGTCCACACCTGTGGAGTAACGGTCAGCGCGTCTGGCCGCGAAACCAGGTGGCCCGGGTTCGAATCCCGGTCGGGGCAAGTTACCTGGTTGAGTTTTTTTCCGGGGTTTTCCCTCAACCCAATACGAGCAAATGCTGGGTAACTTTCGGTGCTGGACCCCGGACTCATTTCACCGGCATTATCACCTTCATATCATTCAGATGCTAAATAACCTAGATGTTGATACAGCGTCGTAAAATAACCCAATAAAAATATTTCAATATTAACTCATTTTCAACTGTGGATATCAAATTTAAATCATTTCAGTAACTTATGTTGTTTACTTCTAAACTCATTTCGATTTTTCGTGAATGAAGATGAGAATGAAAATCGTTGGGTATGATCACTTTGGGTGAATGTTCCTGGATTAATGTTCTTGGTCGAATTTTTTTGGATGAATTTTCTTTTTGGCCAACTCCCATTGTGCGTACTAGCCTGGTCCCTTTGCTCTTAATGGGTTGAGGGAAAATTCTGGAAAAACCTCAACCAGGTAACTTGTCCCGACCAAGATTTGAACCCGTGCCCGCTCCTTTCACAGTCAGGCAGGCTAACCGTTACTCCACAGTGTTTCTAAATTCAATTTAATCCAAACCTACAGCAACCAACTGAACGCACGTGTTAGGCAATGAAATTGTAGTCCCGCGCTGTTTCTAACCAGCTGTAGAAACTTTTAGACATTTCAGAAATGCCTATCAACGAACGGAGTGTGAGATGGCAGAGACAAATGCCCCGGCGAGCTGTCATCCGCAGACATTTGGCGGGGTGGTGTTAATACTCGCGAGCACCAAAACAGGGACAGAGATGAGGGATAGGTTTCATTTCATCATGCATGCCTCGGCTGGTTAATTAGTTCTGTTTACTGGGGTGCACTGGAGAAATCAGAATAGTCTCTTAAGGCTGGTTCACAATAAACCGGAAACGAGAATCGGAACGAAAACAAAAACGGTAAAATTGTTAAAATGTGTACATTTAAATGTGAGCATTCACAATTAACGAAAAGCTTGCCGGAGCCCGGGATCGGGAATGGAGAGTTGGCCAAGTTTCAACTTTGGCGTTCACGTTTCCGATCACAGCCCACTAGATTCATTCTATTGCCATCTAAAAGCTATTTTGTTGTCGAATATTTTGTAGCAAGAAGACCGTGACATAACCTATGCATTATTTTGTTTTGTGCTGTGCATCATGGAGCATGATGAGATTCTAATATTGAGTGTTGAGGAAAATCCTCACGTTTACGGTAAGCGGCGCGCCTCGTATAAAGATGAGAAAATGAAGAAGAATACGTGCCTTTCAATAGCTGCATCTTTGAACACCGATCGTAAGTGAATCATATTTTATTACTGTGTTGGTTGTATTACACACTACATATTCATGCTTCAATTCAATAACTACTGTTGTGTTCATTTTTGTTCTATTACAAATGTTTCTTCTCTAATTATTTTACGTTATGGTAGACTTAAAATAGGTTGTCATAATAAAGATGCATGGGCATATTTATAGTACCGTACCTAATGAAATGTTTCAGTTGAAATTTCGAAGTTGGTTAACCTGTGTTTATGTTGGCTGCCTTGTACTCATGAGAGAACGCCATTGGTCAATTATACACAAATAACATCAGAATGCGTAATATCGACTTTACATATCGTTATTGACATACATATCGATATGCATAGTCGTCTACGTTCTCGGTTTATTGTGAATCAAAAATTTTCATAATCACGTCCTCTGCTTCTCGTTTTCATTCTGGTTCTCGTTCCCGGTTTATTGTGAACCAGCCTTTAGGTAAAAGTTTGAGACGCCGTAAATGCGAAATGAACCGAAATTCAATCTAGTATTTTATGACGCTCTCAAGTTTATAGTGTAGTCTCACAGCCTGAGGCTCAGGTTTCGTAATGAGCGACCAGAGTTTGAAACTTTGATTGGATCAATCAGCGGAGGATCGAAGGTTCACGAGGACAGGTGTTAATCATAAAATATCCCTCCACTAGCTCAGGAGAAATAGCTGTACAAAGACACTTTACATAAACAGAAAGATGACGTGCCCCTGAACAACTTCTTCGGATAATATTGTAAACGTGTATTTTCAAGATAATCTCGCCTCGAGTGTGATCTCTAGACTCTAGAGTAGCGGTGATCAAGGCGGGTGTCGTGATTACATCGTAATCTTTTTGTTGTTCTGTCGGACAAAATGTAATATGTTTACTTTGCCCAACAGATCAATGAGGAGTAGGCTATATAGAAACATTAATTGCCACGCTGAATAATGTATTATTAGGCCTATTATTATTATTATTATTATTATTATTATTATTATTATTATTATTATTACTATTACTAGCCGTACCCATGCGCTCCGCTGCACCTGTTAAAAATAAATATAAAGTAATTACATAATTAAAATAGGATGTTGGAACAACTGGATAATACCCACGGCAGACCAATATCGATAGTCGACGCTACTCGCTGGCCACTAGTCACCGGGCCGTACCGAGCCGTATCAAACAAAATATAATCGAAATGGTGGTAGTCAAATTCGTGACTATATTCTTAAATAATTCACTCCATTAGTCAAGTTCAAGGTTTTATGTAGTACAACGGCGGTTTTTTTAATGCATTAAAAGAAAATGAAGATGTAGTAAGATCATAAACTAGGTTATCACAAGGAAATTAACAGTAAAAAAGGTGTGTTTCACGGAATACCATTAAAATGGCGGAAAGTAAATTTCCGGTTAATGTTCGCGAAAGCGTAAAGTACATAATTATGACGGCGTTGCTGTTTTATTTCTGGCCTAGAGAAAAATACCTAGCCTTTTACGAAAAAAAATTTTAGGGACCATGAAATTATTCACCGCTTTCATTATAGGCTATTATTTTTTATCAATATTACGTATCAAAAATTGTCATACTATATAATTTTAACTACTACATGGACGAATAAAATCAAATTCTATGTTAAAATTAAAAAGTTTCGTCAAATACATGAAAATGATAACATTTATATTACATACATAATATGTAAATGAACTTCATGTTAAAATCTCCTGTCACTTCCCTATCCCTAAACTAACCTAACCAAAGCTAAGCTAAGCTAACCTAACCAAAGCTAAGCTAACCTAACCTGACCAAAGCTAACCTAACCTAACCAAAGCTAACCAAAGCTAACCAAAGCTAACCTAACCTAAGCTAAGCTAAGCTAACCTAACCTAACCAAAGCTAACCTAAGCTAATCTAACCAAAGCTAACCTAACCTAAGCAAAGCTAATCTAAACTAACCAAAGCTAACCTAACCTAACCTAACCTAACCTAACCAAAGCTAACCTAACCTAACCTTCGTAAATGCAAGGTCTGTAACCGGAGCAAGAAGGGATCTCAATCATTTAATCTGCAATGTACACGCGAAAATAAATTCAAGTAAGGATCACGCTCCCACTGCATGAGAGGTCCGCGCATGCGCTACAGCAAAACTGTTTCTGTCCCGAGCCTCTCATCTAAGGCACTCGTCATAATTTACTCGCAATATTTACGCAATTACACATTTTCGCTAACAGAGGTGCTATCTCTCAATAACGTTCAGAACGAAGGAGGTAGACAGAGAGAAAAAAAAATATAGCACAAAACTGTTTTGTCTCGAGACTCTCATCTAAGACACGTAATAAGTCACGTAATCTACTTGCAATATATTTGCGCAAATACACTTTGTAGCTAACACTGGTGCTATCTCTCAGGAATGTTCAGAACGAAGGAGGCAGAGAAAGAGAGAAAAAAAATTTCTCCCGCCAACTATGCCACACACGAACGTCATGTTCTTATGTTGGCAATATTGTGTATTTACTTGAATTTGGTGGTAAACGTAACGGCACGGTTCAAAGCGACCGTGCTAATTCTCCAGTATAGCGAAGACGTTTCATCCAGGGAACATTCGTGTTTGATAGAAGGATAAATCGTTTAATATGTTACTTAATTTAAATTGTATTTAAATAATTACAATGCGGTCATTTTGGTCCAGAGAGCAATCATTTGGTGCAATGATAATTCCTTTAACACGTTTCTTAATTGTTATTACATGCACCATAATTTAATGAAGATTGACAAATCATTTAGATTTAATGTGTATACTTTATATTACTTGCTATATGGTTCCATTGAATTATGGTAATAACTTAATTTTAACCCTTGTTTTCTACGTCTTCAGTAAATGGCGGTTGGCCCACTATGGTTCTCAACCCTTCAAATAACTTAAATAGTGATACAGCATATATGGTAATATGTAATTATATTTATTTCTTTCGAAAATGTAAGAATTCACGATCTCCTATGTACCATTGCCATGGAATGAATAAATGTGTTTTTTCTTCCTACTCAAAAAATTTATATTTTGCACATAGGAGTTACTGCAGGAACAGCAATGCTATAATCTGAAGCGGCGGTGAAAATGTATTGTATGTTATTTTAAAAGTCTTGTATATCCTTAAATTTCACTCAGAAGTTACAGTAATAACTTTATAGAAGTATGTCCATCTAGAGAAACTACACTTTCCAAAGGTGAAATAATAATTAAACAATTAATTAGCTTTCGATATTATTTCATACAAACACAGAAACATTCCCTGTAGGATATGTTTAATAGCTTTCGATTGTTGTTGTCCAAGGCTCCTCATAGACGAAGTCATTTGTTTTTATTTCAATACAGCGCCTTAGATGGCGTTGTTATTGTAATTTTAAAACTCATTTATCTCATTAAATATCAGTTCTATCAAATTTTTGTATAGAATAAAACTTATCGGAAATCATTTGTAAAGAAACTTTTGTTATGTAACATTTTTCATGAAAATTAATAATAAGGGAGATATTTCGATTTATTTAATTCAGGCCCCCTTATAACCCCCCTTTTAAATAAAGTATTTTGAATGCCGTATAGCCTAAAATTTAAGTTACAACGAACTTAATTTATATACCAATTTTCATATAAATCGGTTCAGCTATTATCGCGTGAAAAGGTAACAAACATCCAGACAGACAGACAGACAGACATACAAACAAAAATTTCAAAAAAGCGATTTTCGGTTTCAGGATGGTTAATTATACATGTTAACACCAATTATTTTTGGAAAATCGAAAATTACCAGAAAAATTTTGGCTGCAGATTTATTATTAGTACAGAATATTATTATTATTATTATTATTATTATTATTATTATTATTATTATTATTATTATTATTATTATTATTATTATTATTGACCACTAAATATGTGTTTCTATAATTCTTCTGTACGTGCATGAATATTGATATTTTTAGATCTTCTCCCCAGAAGGATAAAATTATTAGGTTTTATCCCAATTTTAATCTTCTTAACCTTTAGAGGAGGGTAACTATTTATTAGTTATTCATTTAATAATAGTATTATAGAAAAACTTATTCAATATTATGTGCCAACGATCTGTTAAACGCCAGGAACTGACGTCGTAAATCATAGCCAGGAAGAGAAAGATGAGATAAATAAATGTAAGGAAGTCAGCTACCTAATGGGGTTTGAAATATCTCTCTAATGGGGTTTGAAATATCTCGTACTCTAAAGCCTTTTAATAGAACAGAATTTCTCAAAAGAATAATGATTAAAATATATATTATTTTAATGTACCGAAGTACATATGATATTTCCATGCAGATATTCTGCGTCATCATACGATGAAAGAGTAATGGAACGGAGAAAAATTCTCTCCGGCGCCGGGATTTGAACCCGGGTTTTCAGCTCTACGTGCTGATGCTTTATCCACTAAGTCACACCGGATACCACCCCAGCGTCGGACAGAATTTTCTCTGATTAAGTTCCAACTCTTGTGTTCCCTCTAGTGGCCGCCCTCTGCACTACGTCATAGATGTCTATGAACGTAGGACCGAAGTCCACACATGTGCTGAGGTGCACTCGTTATGAGTGACTAGTTGGCCGGGATCCGACGGAATAAGCGCCGTCTCCTTACTTCATAGGCTATCTGTCACATGTAATCACTGCAGCTCGAGTTTTGGTCACCGCTGCTCTAGAGCGAATACAACTCGCGGAGGAATCGGAGATTAGGAATGAAGCTCTCCTCCGATGATATCCGGTACTACCGTAGGTGATAGAGGGGGTATACGGAGGGATGCGGAAATTCGGAGGGAAGCGACAATCCAAGGACGACCGGCCGACCGACCGACCGGCGGAACTGGCGGTAGTTGTCAGTGGGATAAAATGTTACTGAAGCGGGTATCCGACTCATGGAAATTCTTGTATTTAATTTAAAGTATCAGAATTTTGTCAAGGGGACTTATTATTAAAATTCTTTACAGTTTACATTATCGGTACTTTAAATGTTGTGTACTATTATTATTAGTATTATTATTATTATTATTATTATTATTATTATTATTATTATTATTATTATTATTATTATTATTATTATTACTATTATTATGTTACGCTGTGGTCGTGCCAGAGAATCAGTCCCATTCCGAGGCTTATTTGAAGGATTCGTAACAAGCTATTTTTACGGTGATGGGTGGAGAAGTTCAAATACTGTATCTTGGAGCAACAGTAACAAATATAAATGATACTCGGGAGGAAATTAAACACAGAATAAATATGGGAAATGAATGTTATTATTCAGTTGAGAAGCTTTTATCATCTAGTCTGCTGTCAAAAAATCTGAAAGTTAGAATTTATAAAACAGTTATACTACCGGTTGTTCTGTACGGTTGTGAAACTTGGACTCTCACTTTGAGAGAGGAACATAGGTTAAGGGTGTTTGAGAATAAGGTGCTTAGGAAAATATTTGGTGCTAAGAGGGATGAAGTTACAGGAGAATCGAGAAAGTTACACAACGCAGAACTGCACGAATTGTATTCTTCACCTGACATAATTAGGAACATTAAATCCAGACGTTTGAGATGGGGAGCGCATGTAGAACGTATGGGCGAATCCAGAAATGCATATGGAGTGTTAGTTCGGAGGCCGGAAGGAAAAAGACTTTTGGGGAGGCCGAGACGTAGATGGGAAGATAATATTAAAATGGATTTGAGGGAGGTGGGATATGATGATAGAGACTGGAGTAATCTTGCTCAGGATAGGGACCAATGGCGGGCTTATGTGAGGGCGGCAATGAACCTCCGGGTTCCTTAAAAGCCAGTAAGCAAGTAAGTAAGTAAGTAAGTAAAGTTCTAATAGCCTATTCTAATGAATATTATGTCACAGTGTGATCCACAGTTAAAGGTAATGAAGAGCCTGAATAAATTATTTTTAAACAGCGAACATTAACACATTCATACTACACGTTTTTTCGATTCCATTAAGAAATTCCATTTAATATAGCCTATTTACGTTAAACATAATCGATTAGACTAATTGGTACCTAGTAACTGTTTGTGAATAAACGAATGTTTCTAGGAGAACTATAATTATTTATTTATTTTAAATACTGAAAAGCATTACTTTTGCTGTAGATTTCGCAATAATTGAATTTAATGACATTAATTTGATCAATAACATAAAACTAACACGCTCTTCCACAAATGCTATGAATTTCAAATGTAGAAAAAAAAATCTTTCGGCTAAAGTAGCACTTTAAGCAAAGAAAGGGAGAGAGAGCCAAAGAAATGAGGGAATAAACAAAAAATTACACACTTATTTAAAAAGTACTCAGATTCGAACCACTACATGATCAGATTAAAGGAATGCTCAGCGGAAGGTATACCTCTGCGCCACAGCACATATACAACCTTAGGGTTCCTTAAAAGTAAGTAAGTAAGTAAGTAAGTAAGTGAGTAAGTGAGTGAGTGAGTGAGTAAGTAAGTAAGTGAGTAAGTGAGTGAGTAAGCAAGCAAGTAGGTAAGTAAGTAAGTGAGTGAGTAAGTGAGTGAGTGAGTGAGTAAGTAAGTATGTGAGTAAGTGAGTGAGTAAGCAAGTAAGTAAGTAAGTGAGTGAGTAAGTAAGTAAGTGAGTGAGTAAGTGAATGAGTAAGTAAGTGAGTGAGTAAGTAAGTAAGTGAGTAAGTGAGTAAGTGAGTGAGTGAGTAAGCAAGCAAGCAAGTAAGTAAGTAAGTAATATGTTAGGTGAAGAACACAATGCGTGCAGTTCTGTGTTGTGTAACTTTCTACATTCTCTTTTATCTTCATCTAAGCCTCAAATATTTTTCTAACCACCTTATTCTCGAACATCCTTAACCTCTGTTCCTCTCTCAAAGTGAGAGTTCTAGATTTTATTAGACTCGTATATACAGGGTGTCAAAAAAAGCATTCAATATTTTGAGAGGTAGTATTATTCATCAAAACAAGACTCAATTGAAGTATTAGTGCCGAGGGATGCTCTATAGTTTCTCAATACTACTCTTTGTCTATCCGGGCGTAATATTTCGATCCGGAAATACTCAATAGGGATATCCTGAACTAGGACCAACAGATAGCGCACGTGTACTATGAGGGATGCGCTTTGCGTGTGCATCTGCTTTTCGGTATATAAACATTGAGGATATACGTAGTGTATTAGTATATTAAATACTCTTAAAAACAACTAAAAATGGCAAATTTTTGTTATGTTCCTATATGTAAAAACCAGGGAAACCTTTTTGTCTTCAATCAGGTCCCGAAATATTCTGAATATATGCTTTAAACCTTAAAAAATATAAGTAATAAAATTGCGCCTCGAAAGTGCTAGCTATTAAATAAAAGTAACTACTCCAAATAAGGAATTGTTGACTATAGTTTCATTTTGGAAGAGGAAAAAGAAAAATTAATAAAAACATATGCAACCTCGACAGCGAGCTATGTTCGCTTAGATTACATGCAGTAGTTGTAGGAGTCTCCGAATTTTACGCCTGCAGTAAACTCTCGATAAACTGGGATGTTTATTATCCAGGACGATCCGTAGTGAAATCCATTTCGTGAATAATGTTTTTAATGTCCTGTACCCTAATTATTAAAACCATGTTTTAAGTTCAAATTTTCAAAATCATCCCACATAGTATTCAAAACTGCATGTCCTTAACCTACAAAACACACGACTAATCGTGATACTGCTGCGATCATATTATATCATCCTATTAAAAATTGCATTTGATCTTTCTGCAACTACAGGAAAAATACAAGGAATTCAATCTCGATAGTCCATTCCCTATAAAAAAAACACATTGGTGGCTGCATATCCTGTTTTTAGCGTACGGTTCTTAAATACTAATTATTAAAGAGGGCAATATTCGACATAGTTCCTATTTTTTTTATTCGTGCACATCGTTCTCAAAGTTCTCGTTTAGGTTCATGAACATTCAATTTACTCGTATCTATATTCTGCATACTGCAGGTTTCCCCACCCATCTCGGGGAATCGCTCAATAATATACAGGTTTACGTTATTATTTATTGTAAATTTAATTAAATTATGAGGTAAGAAAATACTGAATTATATTAAATTATACGAGGTTATACAAAATAATTGTAAATATAATTTTGACACGCACAGAAAACCAACAAGCGGGAAAACGTAATCAACTGTAGCATATGACAAAACATAGCCCTACAACATGTTGCGCCGCATGGAACGCTCCTGCCATCTGACGGTAAAACTTCGCATAAGATATCCCTATTCGCACGGTACAGAAATACGGGGAGAATTTAATAATTTCCACAGCGCCAGGAACTGACGGTAGCCGTCTTAGAACTACGGTACGACCACCTCTGAGTTGTGCTTGAAAGTTTGATTGGTTCAACTATAGACGCTACTGCACGGAGACAGTTCCTGACCGCCAATTTATTTAATGTAATTAAGTTCGGGTTTACTGAGACGAAGAGCGACGTAAAACCACGAGAGATTACTCGGAAAATCGGCTTCGATTCTTCGGCGGGAGATCGCCGGTCGATGCCGTCGTGCGACGAAGAAACTGAAGACAGTGTTTAATGGAGGCGCCGTGTTTCGGGGAGGTGGGGAGGCGTGAAGACTCAGAGCTTGGGAATTTCCGAAGAAAGGGGTATGAGGAGAAGAACGGGTGGTGTGTCGAAGAGAATGGCTCCACACGGCAGATGTAGAAGCAAGGGAGGAAAGGGGAGAGGCGTCAACGTCTGTTGAATTATTCAGACCTCCCTGTCACTTGGGGCTAGTCCCAGCTGCGAATCATTGATTTACCCCATCCCTCCCATATCCCATCCACTTCAGTTTAAACCTCCCTTCACTCACTAACACACTCCCGCCCTCGCCGCCCCTCAACCCCCACAACTCTCTGCATGCCATCTAATTCCCCCGCTACGCAAACATCGTTAAAATGCTTTGGCAAGCGCCTGGAATATAGGCTGACACGGACCATACAGTACATGACTGATGGATGACGCCGCTAAATTGACGAGGATTAATCACATTATGCTAGGCACAGCTTCGAAACAGCGGAAGATGCATTAAAATAGCTATTTCCTGACGGGAGAGAGGTTCATTGCAAATAATGCAGCATGTTATACTTTCTCATTAGGCAGGGTGAAAAGAGAAATATAGCGATGCTGCCAAAAAAATTGAATCCGAAATTTTCACGAAGTACAACGAGGGGCATAATAGGTGAGCGACTCAAAGAATGTCACATTGCGCATGCTCCGAGCCGAAAGTTCGCTTCGCTTTTCTGTTTAAATAGAATTAGAATCATTATTTATTTATTTAATCTGACAGGATTAAGGCCATAAGGCCTTCTCTTCCATCCCACCAGATAGAACATATAAATACAAAAAAGAAATACAGACGCTGGTGAAAATAATACAAATTAAATTAAATCCCTATAGAGGGTCAACAGGGTCAAAAGAACAGTATAGAGCTCTCATCGAGCTAACACAAGAAAAGAAAGCAAGAAAAACAGAGATCGTAATGATGGTAATAATAATAATAATAATAATAATAATAATAATAATAATAATAATAATAATAATAATAATAATAATTTATTTTAGCTGGCAGAGTTAAGGCCGTAAGGCCTTCTCTTCCACTCAACCAGCAAAAAGTGTATATACATATGCATGAACTTACAAAGAATCCAACAATTTGATTTAGATGAGAGTTACATGTATACAAAAGTTATTTACAAATTAAACAACAAAATACTATGAACTATTAATTAAACACTGAAATAAACTGTGTAGCAGAATTAAACTAAAATACATAGAATGTTAATATATTTCAAATAATATTAGATAATAGAAAGAGATTATTACGAGACAATTAAAATACAGCACAACCAGGATGATGTCTAAAAGAAAGAAGTAACAATGTAGTCAGTGATAGTTTAAATCAGTATGATTGGAGTGAAATGCTAAGAAGGTCATCTTTTAAGCTGTTTTTAAAGGTGTTTATTGTCTTGCAGCCCCTAATACTTTGTGACAAGGAATTCCATTGACGCGAGGTGAATATTGTAAAAGATGATGAATAACAAGATGTTCTATGAAGAGGTATACTTAGCGTGCCACAGATAAGTGATCTGGTATTTACGTCGTGGTTAGAGTATAGATAAGAGAAACGAGACGAAAGGTAATTTGGTGTTGAAGTGTGCAGAATTCGAAAGAGTAAAGACAAAGAGTGTAAAGTTCTACGTTCTTTAAGTCGGAGCCACGAGAGACTTGCGAAGGACGGTGATATGTGATCATACCGTCGGATGTTGCACACGTATCTGACGCACATATTCTGAGCTCGCTGTAACTTAACTGACAGTTCAGAACTTAGGTCACTTAACAAAACGTCACAATAATGGAAGTGCGGCGTTACTAGGGTTTGCACTAGGGTAAGTGATAATGATAATAATAGCCTCATAATAATAATAATAATAATAATAATAATAATAATAATAATAATAATAATAATAATAATAATAATAAAAATGCATTACATGTTAATTGTCAATTTCACAACAGCATAGTTACAATATTTACTATATGTCATGGGTTAAGCCGAAGTTGCGCAACCTGACAGGTGTTCAACAAGCAATTCCATGAACTAGAATGTGGTTTTTTAATTTAAATTTGAATTTTGATATTGTTCGACAGTCTCTGACATGGTCAGGGAGAGAGTTCCAGAGGCGTGGAATAGATATGCTGAAAGATGATGAGTAGAAGGATGTTCTGTGCAGAGGAATAGAGAGGAGGTACATGCTCCGGGTTCGAGGTAGTGAAAGGTAAACACGGTGAAGTTAAAGCCATCAGGCCTTCCCTTCCACTTCACCACAAATCAACCGGAGGTACAAAGTACTGAAATTCGTATACTGTAATATAATAAATTATATATTCAATAAGATTGGCTAATGATACATGCTACTTAACTCTCTTTAATTTATTTGTATTTGGTATTTTTCATTTATATCTATATCTGTGTCTTTTATTTACGTAGTATCTATTTCTTTGTTTTTTTTTCATTTCTTAATTTTTAATTTGTAATTACACTTGTATCTTGCATTTGTTTCTGTTTTATCTCTTTTTTTTCATGTTATATGCAATTCTGTGTTTTTTAAAAACAAATATGTACTATCTATTGTAATTGGGGCTTTGCCCTGTTATAGAAATAAATAAATAAATAAATAAATAAATAAATAAATAAATAAATAAATAAATAAATAAATAAATAAATAAATAAATAAATAAATAAATAAATAAATAAATAAATAAATAAATAAATAAATCAGTAATAATATAACATAGTTTATAATTTGAAAATAAATACTACTCGTATTGCAGAAGATACAGTAGATCTATTACAGAAAAATAAAACACTAGCTTCCACACAAGCATAAGTATAACAAAGATGTCTATAGCTCCTATCTAATGACTTTCTAAGCTTATTCTGAAATGACGTCGTGAGCGAAATTCAGAGAGAATGACATGTGAGAGAGATAAACATAATAATATTCTGTTAAGAACATCTTGTTTTATTCTGATTTGCTCAACAAAATTACTTCCATAATGCTGGGACTACCAAAATGTAAGTCTTATGAAGATTTGGTTTTCAGGAAGTAGCTCCCTGTAAAGCAGGTTTGAATAATTTCAAGGAAAAATTGTTCCGGGACCGGGTATCGATCCGGGACTCTTCGCTTAGCGTAAGAATGCTCCCCCGACTGAGCTACCCCAGGAACTATACACGACACCGTCACAATTTTTTTCTTTATATCCACACAACTCAAATGGGCTGACAATACGTCAGAACCCAACTTTGAGTGCATAAAAATTATTTCGTTACTGGAGGCACGTTAACAGGAAGCCACGATTTAAGTCACACAGAATTGTGTGCACTCAAAGTTGTGTTCTGGCGTCTTGTCAGCCCATTTGAGTTGTGTGGATATAAAGGAAAAAATTGTGACGGTGTCGTGTATAGTTCCTGGGGTAGCTCAGTCGGGAGAGCATTCGTGCGCTAAGCGAAGGGTCCCGGGATCGATTCCTGGCCCCGGAACAATTTTTCCTTGAAATTATTCAAGATGCAAGTCTATCAACAGTAAAATTGTTACCATAGTAACCATAAGCATACTGCTTCTATATAAAACAATTTCTGGATTCACCATCACACTGTCCATCTTAAATGTCTGGTTTTAATGTTTCTAATTATGTTAGGTGAAGAATACAATGCGTGCAGTTCTGCGTTGTGTAACTTTATCCATTCTCCTGTAACTTCATCCCTCTTAGCCACACAATTTTCTTAAGCACCTTATTCTCAAACACCCTTAACCTCTTTTCACCTCTCAAAGTGAGAGTCCAAGTTTCACAACCATACAGAACAACCGGTAATATAACTGTTTTATACATTCTAACTTTCAGTTTTTTGAAAGCACACTAGATGACAAAAGCTTCTCAACCGAATATTTGGTTAAAACAACAACAACAACAACAACAATAATAATAATAATAATAATAATAATAATAATAATAATAATAATAATAATTTTTTATTTATACTGGCTGAGTTAAGGCCATAGGGCCTTCTCTTACACTCTACCAGGTCACAAAGTATACAATCAGTGAAAAATTTAACAAAAAGTTAAAGAACAGAATACTAACATATTACAAAAAATAATAATAATAGCATAATAAATCGACACTAAACAACATGAAAATAATACCATAATAGAAAAAAAGAAAGTAAAATACAATGACGTAAAGAAGAATATAACAAAATAGAATGTAATAAAATAATAAAAAAGAAAAGAAATACGAAAATTAAATAAAATTCACAATAAGAAGGGTATGATAATAAATTCATCTGGTGATCAAGAGAACAAAAAGGGGAAAGGAAGAAAAAAGATATTTATATATTTTTACAAAACTATCGCAGAGAAAAGGGCTTATAACTGAAAGGAATCAGAGTTGAAAAAAATGCAACATAATTATAAGGAAGCGAAACATTGACTCTGAAAAAATGTGAATTAAAAAGAATACAGAACACAGAAATGAGATTTATGAGGAAAACAGCAAGATTCAGTAAAAATAGACATGGTAGAAAGCAAAATAATTGTGGAAAATCTAAAAAGAACGTCTATGTTATAGAATATTATAGATATATCGAAAGAAAGCCTAATTTTAGCGTTCCAATACTCATAAAAAAATTATCAGCTTACAAGAAAAAGTTTGGCATACCAAAGAAGCGATGGCACGAGAATGGAAAAGGTCAAATGGCTTCACTCTACAAGAAACAACAAATAACAATCCATTCCTATTACAGGGCATCTTCCTGTAGCCTATATTGGATTCAGTTGTACGGCAGACATTTTCTTCGTGTCCGAAAGCCAACGAAGTATCTTCATTACATGGCCCAGCCAAGAAGATCGTGCTCCAGTAATTAACAGATGTCGTGGAATTAAAAGTCGTGAAGTCGTGAGGGAAAATTCTAGATTTTATGAATCAATTATTAATGTCTTCGACTGTAGCAGGGTATAGATTCTGGTACAATGACGTTTAAGACTGCAGTAAGTTTCTTTTAATAGTGCGGCGTTACCAGTGGCGTGCGGTGAAATTTTATGTGAAGGAAGCAATAATACAAATTTTTATATGTATAGTACAAAATTGATAGCAGCCAACTCACCTAAATACAGTATACTAGTGGCTTGTGCAGCAAATTCTGCAAACTAAGTTCATTAGACGTTCAAATAAAAATTTTTCAGATTTCTTTTCAATGCAAAATACCAGGTAGTATTCTGAAAGTTACTTGTTTCCATAATAATGAAACATACTCCTTCTGAATGTTTTTTATGCTAAATGCTTTTTCTTGAACCTATCCACCTTCAGTTTTCGAGTTTCAACGCGAAAACGAAAGTAACAATGTCAGGACGATCAGTGGGTTTTTCATGTGGGAGTAAAGCAATAGCTATTTCAGGTCAGTGTGGACTGTAGATGAAAGTTAAAACAAGTCAGGTTTGCTATTTTCGAACAATAGAGATAGCATCTTGGTACAGCAGCTGCATGTAGAGCTTGAAATGTAGAGGGTAAAATCATTTTATCCTGCTAAGAGATCTTGCTGAAATGATCGGGAGACTACAAAATTTTGTAGGCCTCTTATTTTATCAGTAAGTAATACCGTCTTTCCTTAGGAACTGTAATTTTTGCGCTCTCTCGAGTCAGTACTGAAGAGAATGATGCATATAAATATCTACACCACACCGCCATTAAGTATATGAAAAAGACCCAACACCACTTGATTAATAACTATAAAAATACTTGATTTTTAATAATATTATCTTACGCAAGTTTTGTAGCTTTATATATAACTATAGGCTAATAATATTTCATTAATGTCATCAAACCACCTCAAGTTTTGTAGATTTTAATATCCAATACATAGCTGTACTCAGAAAATTACACACCACAGAATCAGACCTCTAAATTCTTTTGTGCGAGATCGTACGTATTTGCTTGGTTTCCGCACAAAACCAATCCGCGGAAAGTCTAAAATTCCACATTCAGTATTCCCAACCTAACACACATAACAATTTCCCTCTTCTTACCGCTTAAGTGACATATTGATTTTACTGCTTTAGGCTTTTAACATATTATTTTTAGAGATATTCAATATAGTAATAATTATAAATTGGAAACTTACCACTGTAATTTCACCTAAATTACACTGTTAATTATTGTTTTTAAATATTTGCAAAAATTAAGTAAACTCTACAACTCCACTAAAGTTACTGCATTCGTGATGCAAGTAACATTAAGGAAGCCGTGAAAAAATCAACAAGATTCCAGACTCATCATAGACTGGAGGGGGGGGGAAGACAGACGTATATCACGGCCTGCTGGAGTATAGTAAACACAGAAAACATTTTAAAGCAACAATGTTGAAGATAGATATTTTTGTTTTGCAAATTTGCCGTTATTGAACAGAAACCAAGATGGAGATTTCATTGCAACTAATTAGAAATTCGTCTTTCAGGTATGTAATAAACGATCTTCGCACAAAATAATGTACGATACACGAGCGGTATTTTTTCTTTCAATTCTCGGAAATTAAAAAAGCTCAACTACGTTTCGCTTTTTCAAACTTTTCCTCGAACATGAAGTCCACACCTGTGGAGTAACGGTTAGCACGTCTGGCCACGGAACCAGGTGGCCCGGGTTCGATTCCCGGTCGGGGCAAGTTACCTGGTTGAGGTTTTTTTCCGGGGTTTTCCCTCAACCCAATATGAGCAAATGCTGGGTATCTTTCGGTGCTGGACCCCGGGCTCATTTCACCGGCATTATCACCTTCATCTCATTCAGACGCTAAATAACCTAAGCTGTTGATAAAGCGTCGTAAAATAACCTACTAAAATAAAATAAAAAATCGAACATGAAAACTTCAACATACCGTCCTTGTAACACATATTACTATTAATAAGTCTTGAAGTTTATAATAACGAATAATTGAATTTGAACTCTAAATATGTCAGAAATCCTGCACGTCATGACCTTCATGTAATAGCCTATTGTTTATTGTAGTGTGTGTTTTGTTTTATTCTGAAATGCAATTGGTTCTTAAAACTGACAAAAGAGGGAGGAGGGAAGTATAACTGAAGTTGGGCGGTCTGAAGCGTTCTACCCCCACCCAACTTCAAGATAAGCGTGGTATGAGACCTCTGCCATTGGTAGAATAGCGATTATAATTCTCTCCTCCGTTGTCGGCAATGTTTACTTCTCCTGTCAAATATTATGGGACGAAGTTTAGGTACTGTACAGTCTTAGAAAAAAGTTTTGTCGCACAGATATTTTATAAGTCCCAGAAAGAAGGCATTGCTTATGATCAGAGGAAGAGCGACCTGGACACAAGAGAAGAACTAGTTGAGGTAATAAAATTAGTTTTGTTTCGTTATGTGTCTGATCATGTGAAGTACAGTGGAACTCCACAAATAGACGCTCACTCTCGTATACTTCACGATACAAGGTAAGTCAACGCATCCTGTCCCGTGCTGCACAGGCTAACCAGTTGGACCAGTGCAGTAGTGTGCAGATACTGGTACACGTTGGCAGCAAGGCAGGGAACAAAATAATAATAATAATAATAATGATTTATTTAACCTGACAGAGTTAAGGCCATACGGCCTTCTCTAACACTCAACCAGGAGTAAAAACTGGGTTACAAAAACACTACAAATTTACAAAGTACACTACAATTTTACACACAAAACTGAACAAGATAATAATAATAATAAAATGTAAACAACAAGTAAGAAGAAATCAGACATAATATATAACATATAGAAGGAAAGAAAAAAGCATAATAAAATGTTAACAGCAGGTCAAAATAAATGAGACATACAAAGTATAAAAATAAGACAATTATTGATAATAATAATTTATTTATTATTTTATTTATTTATTTATTTAATGTGCTGTACAACAGCCAGTGGCCAATTACAGTTCAGCACAAATATAACAAAAACATAAAACAAAAATAATTATTACACATAAATATAATTACAATTACAATAATGACGATGAATGGATAACTAAGAATACTATGAGAGAATGTTAATTGAGTATAATGCCTAAAAGAATACATAAATGATAAATCGTTGCCAAGAGCAAAGTCTATACATTGAAGGGATCGAATTGCAGCCATGCATGTAAATAATAATAATAATAATAATAATAATAATAATAATAATAATAATAATAATAATAATAATAATAATAATGATAAAAATAAGAATAGTAATAATGATGATAATAATAATAATAATAGTAATAATAATACTAATAGTAGTAGTAAAATAGTGCAGTACAAAGCATACAATGAATACAATATTTTTAAGTACACACAGTAAGGAAAATTATGATTATATATAGCTCAACTTATCACATTATAGATATACCATTATCGGAAAATATGAAAACAAAAATATAAAATAAGTTAAATATCACTAGAACATAAAACAATGTGAATACGTGGAAACATGCAATACAACACTTGTCATAATAGTAATAGTAAATGTGTACTTATGTTGAAGCAAAATTTAAAAATATTGGAACGGTTTAAAAAATGTGAATCAATCAGAGCCATCCCTCAAGAATCTGACATTTTGATAAGAACAGTGCATGGGATAAAACAAAATTCATCTAAATACGAGGCATTCTGTAATGATTATAAGAAGTTTTGTTATTATCAGTTGATTGTAGGATGAAAACATACATTATTTTGTGTATTTCCTAAATTTAATCAATAAAGATGATTTATGTTATCTCTTGAATGGTATACACCATTTTAAAATAATTTAATACACAAACACAACTATTACATGAAATGCTCAATAAGTTTTTCTCTTCGGCTCTAACCAACAAAAACAATAATCCAGGTTGCCAGGTGACGATAGGAAAGATGCGAAAACAAATGAATGTGGTGTATAAACAATTGAATGCTCTTTCATATTTAAGTATAAAAATATAGGGGTGCCATTTGAAATTTCAAAGTGGGAGTCGCTGGGGGTGTGGGAGGTGAAATCTAAAATGCAATTAAGCCTGGTTTAAGTCTTCCCCCTCAATATCTAAATTGACGTGTTTTTTTGGTTTAAATTGAATTCAATTTAATTAACCAGTTACTTAGAGTGGGAAGTTTTGAAATGAAAGGCATGTAGATACATTTAGAGAGTTTTTCCTCCAGAAGTTTGTTTTATGTTTCAGATGTATCACGTAGGCTATATATTATACTTAATCACGGATTTGTTTTGTTATATATTTTGCATATAAACATATTATTTAAAATTATGTACGTTAATATTATTTATGTTTCGTCCGCAGGCCATAAAAAACATTGTACAACCCTTATGTTTACCAATGTCGGCAGTACTCCGTAGAAAGACAGAGTTCGTACCTCGTCTCGCACACGGACCATTGCTGCGTCTATTTGTGGAGTTCCACTGTACTTTCCTTCTGGGGCTTCTAAAGCAGCCGTGGCGAAAATGTGACTCATGAGCACATTGTGGCTCGCAATGATAGCTGTGTATTTCCCTTGCTTCTTACCTTCCACAAACCCCACCCTCTCACTCACTGGAGTCGAACTGCGTTCCATTTGTATTTGTCTCTGACTTGCGAGTGGCATATCGTCGCAATGTCTCTCTCAAAACGATGTACTTGTACAAAAACGAAAGTTTCAGGTAGGATGGGAGGACGCATTTTTTTTATGCTGACAATATGATGAGAATATTATGAGTATGATTTGTTCACAAGTATTACGAGGAAAACGGTTGTACAGGGACATCATTTTATTTTTACTAACATTTTTAATATTAACCTGGCTATACCTTTGGATTAATGATTGAGACCCGGAAACACCGTTTGCTACCCCCTTCCACGACTGGAGTTCGATGATACTGGCGTAAAATACAAACAGATCACTTTACTAGGTACAGGAGGGATGAAAAGTAGTTCATCCATTTACGTAAAGCAGGAAATATCACGATTTTGAATGTGATAATTTTCATTAGGTTTTGTTTAATCAAAATACAGTACAGTATTACCAGTAAGTGTTTTTACTCACAAACTGAGTTATCCATGCGAACGTATTCATTATGCAGTGTATATTATACTGTCTATAGCACATTAGCGTACAATATAGAGAATGAAGTTAAAATGAAAAATAATCATAATATGGATATTTAAACACATTTTTGAAAATGGTGGCCGTTCATTTCGATACCAGGCTTCAGTTTTTTTGTGCCTATTATCGCATTATAGACTATAGCATCTAATTCCAATTACCAGTTTCGTCCTTCGTACTAGTAACTCATGTTGAAATAATTCTGTACCTACTCTATAAAAGAGCTACCTTACGTACTGTAAATTCAACCTTCACTTCTGCCCGACCCGCACAGATAAAATTACTCAGACATGCTATCTACTGTCCGTCCAAGTGGTTATGTCGCAGGACCTTAGAAAGGGGGGGAGGAATCACGTGATAATTAATTACTTAACGAGGCCCTTTTATTTAAGTTATTTTAAACAGTTGCATAATATTACGTAGGCGTCCAATTAATTTCTAACAGAAATTAATGTTTTCAGAAAAGAGCTAAGAAAGCCCAGCCACTAGTCTTTACAGTGGAGCGAGCAGAAGCAGGTGGGGGAAATCGGGATGCGACGTAGGCAAACGGACGACAGTACCTGTGCGAAAAAAATGATTCAATATTGGAAATTTTTGTCACTGGAAAACGCGAACATATTTCTGAAACGTACTATAATCACTAACTCAGTACTGCAGCCTTGGTTCTGTATGGAGGACAGCTGGAACTTGGTTAGTAGAAGGGGTGGGAGTGAAGTACATTCAAAAACTCAGGTACAATAAAAGTTGAAGTAAAAATAAAATGATGTCCCTGTATAACATAAAACGGCATTATAAGTTACTACATGTTACAGATGAAACATCAAAAGGCTGTGTTGTTATTATTATTATTATTATTATTATTATTATTATCATCATTATTATTATTATTACCACCATTATTGTACGTCGATCCTTTTTCAGCAGATGTACGAATAATGCGGTTAGATCTTCAATTTAAACTCACAGTTTTACAATGTGATGTTAAATGAAAGCTAGATGTAAGGACTTGACAAATGTTCTCAACCTTTTACATCTTGTTCTTTCGCTTGCTCTTTTGAAGCCATGTTCGCTACAACTTACGTTTGTGAAAAATTATTTTCAACAATGAAAATAGTAAAAACCAAATTTAGATCACGACTGACAGACAAATAGCTTCGTGATCAACTACGACTGGCAGTAAGTGACATAATTCCTGTCGCAGAGACATTCTGAAGACAATTTTAGGTTGTGATAATGTGTTCTTTGTTTTCTTGTTCATTTCTTTCTTCGTTACACGTACTAAACATTAGTTTGTAGCCATGTACTGTATAAAATTATATTTAAGTACCTGACGTAAGAAAATGAAAATCCGTTAATAAGTCTGACAGTTATATTATTTTAATTATTTTAATGTACTGAAGTACATATGATATTTCCATGCAGATATTCTGCGTCATCATCCGATGAAAGAGTAATGGAACGGATAAAAATTCTCTCCGGCGCCGAGATTAGAACCCGGGTTTTCAGCTCTACGTGCTGATGCTTTATCCACTAAGCCACACCGGGTACCCACCCCGGCGTCGGACAGAATCGTCTCAGTTTAAGTTCCAACTCTTGGGTTCCCTCTAGTGGCCGCCCTCTGCACTACGTCATAGATGTCTATGAACGTAGGACTGAAGTCCACACATGTGCTGAGGTGCCCTCGTTATGAGTGACTAGTTGGCCGGCATCCGACGGAATAAGCGCCGTCTTAAATCACGAGGTGATTTACGCATATCATATATATTATTTTAATGTACCGAAGTACATATGATATTTCCATGCAGATATTCTGCGTCATCATACGATGAAAGAGTAATGGAACGGAGAAAATTCTCTCCGGCGCCGAGATTAGAACCCGGGTTTCAGCTCTACGTGCTGATGCTTTATCCACTAAGCCACACCGGTACCCACCCCGGCGTCGGACAGAATCGTCTCAGTTTAAGTTCCAACTCTTGGGTTCCTCAGTGGCCGCCCTCTGCACTACGTCATAGATGTCTATGAACGTAGGTCTGAAGTCCACACATGTGGGCGGCCACTAGAGGGAACCCAAGAGTTGGAACTTAAACTGAGACGATTCTGTCCGACGCCGGGGTGGGTATCCGGTGTGGCTTAGTGGATAAAGCATCAGCACGTAGAGCTGAAAACCCGGGTTCAAATCTCGGCGCCGGAGAGAATTTTTCTCCGTTCCATTACTCTTTCATCGTAAGTCTGACAGTTGCTTCACTTCCCCTTCGGGTGTCCACCTCCCTCCATTGGAGCTATGCACGTTGCAGGTTATACAGTGGCTCGGCGCACGATCGCATTTTCGCCACGGCTGTTCTAAAGTATCTGTGCGATAAAACGTTTTTGTAAGACTGTAAGCTACATAGTTCCCCGTGTGTGTTTAATGCAAACCAATGAAACCTAATCATGTTAAATGTCTAAAGAGTGTACGAGTCTCCAGGCTTCTTCAGACACGTTCTCCTTTTTCCTTTTCACTTAAGCTTTCAATAAGCACAATAAAGACAAAATATGGCGATAAACACGTGGTCTAATGTACCGTGACGGCTGCCTTATAAGACATTCCTGATGTTTTTACGCATTTGCGTAAAGGATGCGTAGCAAATTAAAATTCAATATCGATACAGCGATAAATTACGTCAAGTCCCAAGTTTATTTGCCCAACGTGACGGCTGTGACCGGAATGGGAGAGACGCCAGATACAAGTCAAGATCAATATTGAATTTTCATAAAACGTTTTCAAAACAGTTACATGAAGGCCAACGAGCGAACTCCACTCCAATGGAGCAATAGCGATTCAGCGCAACGGCTGACGTGAATTTATGTCGTCACAGACAAACACGGCGTTACATTAAATGCAGCAGAATGCCTACACATACATAATGCGCGAGGTCCACGCAAGAACGGACTATGTGTTTCGTCGTGGTGGTCTCTCCGTATTGATTCGTTTACGTCAGTGGCCGGCATTCGACTACTGGGGAAGTTGAACCTTCAGGATAATCGAGTAGGTATGGGGGGAGACATCATAATTTTGCTCCCCCACTAACATCCTTTAATAGTCTACCATTCAAGACACAGCGGAGAGCTACTGGACACCAATTGAGGATTGTATGCTATGCTACTGCACAATGTGTGTTTCTATGAATCATTAAAAGTATCGCGAACTCGACCTATAAGAGAAAACAGTAGAACCTCGGTTATACGTAACCCAATTATACCTAGTAGGCTAGTTCTTGTTCCAATTTTCTTAAATATCAAGTATGTTTCTTATGCAATAATCAGAAATATTTATAATTAACATACATTTACTTAAATTTAAGATATTAAAACAGTTTTGACCACTCTTACAATATCTGTTTTGCCAAAATCTTGTGATATAAAATACATCAAGGGGGTGATGAGTGAAATTTCTATTTTGTACATTTTTCAAGCTACGTCAGTGATGTCAAAGGAAGCGCATTTTTCTGACCTTGACGTCGTGCGCGGGCAGCAAGCGCTAAGTATGGAAAGACGAAGAATTGTGTATATGAATAAGCAGCCTGTTGGATTAAGAAAACAGTGATGCACAAACTTCAAACGGAACGCGAAATTTTATGTCGTTATTTTTATATGGCTTCTTTCTGTTTGATATTATCTATATTGTCTGTAAAACAAAAGTACTAACACTGATTTCTTAATATTGCACTTGTGTTTTAAATCTTAATAGAGAGTTAAGAAGGAATATGCACTTAAATTCCATAGTAGTAGGTATAATATTATACTGTATTAAGTGGATGAAATACATCATTCATAAAGAAAGTGATATTCTAAAGAAAGAGATTGAGTATGACATGATAAGTTGGAATTTATATTGATGGTATCTTTAGCCTTACAAAAGTAATCAATAAACTAATCAAAACAATATTACAGTACAAAGCAAAGTTACCTAGGTACTATATCTGTTTTAAGTGTAACTAATATTACATAACAAAACTCTTATCGCATTATGCTTTTAAGGTGATATTTGTGAGCAACTTCCTATCGTCAGAATATTAAATTATTTTCTCGAAATCTGATGAAGCTATAGAGCTGATATTTTTACAACACATGGGCACGTATCTTTTGCTTATGATGTAACAGTAGTTGCTTTGTTAATTCATTTCCTTACAAACAATTTCCATGCGAATATTTTCAAAATTTTCAATAGACTATCTTCAGTAATACGTATATACGGTATATTAGATTTACGAAAACATTTTGTAAGGCTACTAAATAAATAGGCCTATACCTGAAAATTTCACTTTTCTATACGAAAAGTTAAGAAAATATTTCTTTTGAATAAAAAAATCAAACGTATGAAAAATGAGCATTAAAATTGAAACTTACATTCTTATAATGCATTTATACGTCTCAGGCAAATCTAAAAATTAACATGGATACAGTTGTAATAAGTTCTCTTCCCTTTATCTATTGAATCAGTGCTGGCCATCCCTGAATATAGCTCGACCAAGCGGCATATACCACCTCTTTCGTCTGTCTCTTTCCTTTCCGCTGTAAAGCGCTCAGGCTCTCCTGGGCTCTAAAGCGCGCGCTTGCTCCTGTGGGCATCAATTGACATGCCTGAGCTACGTCCTTAATTTTTTGTACACATAATCATGGTGTGATAGCTAGCTAGTGAGTACAAATTAAATTTATAAAACAAAAATGTTTCTAGCCACTACCGTAAGAGCCAGGCTCGTGTACGGTGTGGTCTTAGTCAATAATATAACATACAATTTACAAGGACAGTTTACTAAATACAGTAAGTAACTTAATTCAAACCAATATATAACACACAAGAGCAAGAATAAAGAAGAAACAGAAAAAGAGAGAAAAATACACAATTATTATAAATTGACAATCCGACAGAAGCCAGTGATATTCAATAAAAACATTAATACAATCGACAGAAATAAAAGGATTAAAAAATGCATTTGTTAATATTAACATGAATAATTTTACAAATTTCTTTTTTAAAAGCTTCAATTTTAAAATATTTCAAATTTGGAAAATGGTTTGTAATTTTATTATAAAGTCTTGGGCCGAACTAGCACCATGTTTAAGAGCTGCACTTGTATGACATTTAGGCTCAATTAATGGGAAAGTAGACTTTTGTCTTTGAGTACGATATTCATGTGGATTAGATTTATATGTTTTATTTGATTTCTGTGGTAGTAAGTTAATAAACTATATTTATAAGTTTCTTCAATAGGTAATACATAGATAATAATGTGGTGAAGTTTCATTTCTCTGAGTGAATTCGTTTCGGTCAATGTAGAGTATCCACCGGCCACTGAACGAATATGGTTAAACGAGCGTTGAGCGACTTCCGCCGATTTTGGAATAGACACCGACGCAATTAGGTTAGGTTAGGTTAGTTTAGGCTTTTATTATCCCGTCAAGATGAAGGTGAAAGCGGTTGAGTGTGATTTTTTTGTTTTCTATGTTGGCAGTTCAAGTGCGTCGGTGTCTATTCCAAAATCGGCGGAAGTCGCTCAACGCTCGTTTCACCCGAATATTTCACACTTTTATCACTGCCAATGTTGCGCTATAAACCAATTTTAGCAAATCTAATGTAAAAGACTGCCTACACAAGCAACAAGTTATACTAAATGTTTAGGATTAGTGTAAAACATGCCTATGGCTCCTATAGTGGGCGGGACATTAGTAACATTCACCTTCATTTTTTACAAGAAAACAAAAATGCGATTTTTGACTTAAAAATATGAGACTAGACATGTTTGGAGGCCTTGCCGCCTCATCTTGAGTATGTGATCAGTAAAATGCAAATATGGACTACTGAAAATATTATATTTTATACTTGCGATTGAATTCTATTATTAAGAATGTGAAATGTTACGCGAATAAAGTAGTATGAAATCGAACCAAGTACAAAACAGAGTACTCACCAAGGTTATACCGAGAAGTACGTGTTGTGTATCTGGCTGTTGGATGACGATCTGACAGCGTGTGTAATTGCATACTGATTTTATGATCGCCATGGCTGTAGTGGTCAGAATACGAACTACTGTATAATCATATACAAGGTGTTTAGAAAAAGGTATAATATTTTGAGAGGAAATAGTATTCATAAAAACAAGGAAAAAGTCTGATAAACATGCGTCCTGAGATTAATATCTCTGAAGAAACAAGGACTATGAAATTGATATTCTTCTTTTCTATTTTTTGTGGGTTATTTTACGATGCTTTATCAACTGCTGTGGTTATCTAGCTTCTGAATGATATGAATGTGATAATGCCGGCGAAATGAGTCCAGGGTCCGAGCTGGAAGTTACCCAGGATTTGTTCTTAACGGGCTGAGGGAAACCCCTGGAAAAAACCTCAATCAGGTAACTTGTTCCAACCAGGATTTTAACTCGGGCCAACTCGTTTCACGGGAAATTTGTATTGTAACAAGAAAAACAACAACTATCTTCTAATGTGAGTTAAGAAAAAAGGTTCTCATATATTCAGAGAAGGTAATACAGTATTAATAAAAACAAGAATAAAAGCATAACAAACATGGGTACAAAATTAATATCTTTGAAGAAACAAGGACTATGAAATTGGTACCTACAACAGCATAGATTATCTTCTAATGTCAACACTTTGCTCGTTTCTTATTGCAATGCATTAAATAAAATGCCAGGTAATTCCAAATGTGAGGTAATCTTTTGCCGAAACTTCAGCCCTCACATCATCTCACTACATCTCGCCAAAATATTGTAAACAAATTGTAGAAAACTGTAAAAATTGTAGAAAATTGCAAAATTGTAAAAATTGTAAAAAAATTGTAAAAATTGTAATTGTAATCATGTAAAATTTTGACTTGTTCCACATCTTAAGGCTTTATTGCTAATGTAAGATCTGTGAAAGATAATAAATGAAATGAAAAATGAAACGACTAAAATAGTACATTATGCAACGAGCCTAATTATTGGTAGTAATTAAGACGCGAGTATGTTTATGAAACGAGCGCAAGCGAGTTTCATAATTTTCATACGAGCGTCTTAATTACCATTATAGGAAAGTTTCATACGACTTTTTATGCTCGACCATATTTCTAACTTGAAATTATTCATAAGTATTCATGTTATTCTTATCTGACTGGGGAGAGGAACTGACCTTGTGCAATATCTCGTAAATTGTGAGATGTGCGCAGACGCGAAAGTATTGATTTTTTCCGAGAAACAAATGTCGACATTGACCTTGATATAATCTAGAGAGTAAGTTAAACATTGATCTTAATATAACCCTGAAATTGATTTAGACATTGAAAAACGAGATGACAAATTGAATTTATTTGAATATTATTTACAATTAACGCTAATTATTATAGTGACAGAACATAACCTTCTGCGACAGTATTGGATTTCCAGCCTCCGTGACGTTTCGCTAATTGTCTTTCGATTGCATATCCGAGAACAATCGATACTTGCGCTTTCATATTGCTACAACGGTGCTTTCTGATTGGTGGAACACCTGAACTTTAATGAATAGGTGTACTTTAATGAGGTCTATTAAAGGGCTGAAACCAGGTGTATAATTACTACATTTCGGCATGGTCGAGCATAAAAGCAGATATGACATACCTGAAAAAACGAGCAAAGAGCTTACATTTTAAAGATATTCTGATGTTTCAATACCAATTTCACAGTCCTTGTTTCTTTAAAGATATTAATTTTAGGATACATGTTTATTAGACAATTTTCTTGTTTTTACGAATACTACTTCCTCTCAAAATGTTACCCTCTTTTTTTGTTAATACACTGTACACAGGATGTAAGCAGTATAAGTGCCATTATTTTAACTGATGATTATTCACGTCATAAGGAAGAAAAAATGTCCTTACAATTTTTTTCTCGTTGCAATATTTAAATAATTATTAAAGTTTACAATATTAGACGTTTTGCAACGTTGCTGGATGTAGAGAAGGGGGTTTATAAGTACACAGTACAGCTCAATACAGCCATACCAGTACAGATGCTCTGTTCTAATGCAGGAGCAGACCATGGTAATACTGTTGTTTACATAAAACGAGCAGCATATACAGACTTTCATTCTCATTAATTGTCGTCTTCGGAATATATTGATGCAATCAAGATGTCCTGCAACCTTACTGCAGTGCGCTCCGTTCCTGGCAGAGCTTTCAGCACGACCCGTTGCCGTCAACCAGGCTGCAACGAGACAGAAACTCTTGGCCACGTGTTGGGCTTTTGTCGGAAAGGAGAGCTATTGCGTAACAACAGGCATCATAGAGTCCGTGGAGCTATCGCCTGTCTTCTTCGGAACAAGAGTTGGGGAGTTCATGAAGAGATCCACTGCATTTCTGAAGACGACTCTCACAGAAGAGCGGATATAATAGCAATAAATAGGCAACAACAAAAGGCTATTATCATAGATCCAACTATACGCATGGAGAGAGATCTAAACCAAGCTCATCAGGTTGATCAGGAAAAGAGGGCCATTTATGAACCTTGTATTCCCTACCTTAGTGCCAAGTATAACATCCCTCTCTTCAATTGGTCAGTGACAGGTTTATTTTTGGTGCTCGGAGTTCTTTACCAAAATTTACATATAATTTTTTAAAACAATGATCAATATCATCTTTTGAAACTCAAAAAATCATCTCGCAAATTCTTAAAGATTCCATGCAGATTATACAGTTTCATTTATACCACTTAGAAGGCCTCTGCTAATTTTAAGTAAAATCTTTTATTTATAAGTATAATTTTATAGTCATCTTCTAAGATTTTATTTTATAATTGATAATCAATGGTGCTTAATTATTACATTTTATTTTTATAACAATATTTATATTTAATTAATTATATTTATTTGCTATTAATTTCCGGATCCTCGTGGTCATCCTTAATTAAGGCCGGACGAGTTATTTCTCTCTCTCTCTAGATTTACATTTTATGTATAACAATATTGCTCCATTTCTTATTGTACGCCTAAAAAAAAAACAATAATGGTTTTCTGCACAAAATCAAAAAAACTTTTTTTCTAATGCAAAATTTTAATCTCTCCCGCTTCCGTAAAGCAGTATGATTTTTAAACAAATTTCTGATTATGTGATTTTCGAAACGGGGCAAGAGACTCCTTGTTTCTAAAATTCGTTGAGAAACTGCTAAAAAAGTTCGCCGATTAGGTAACCTTTGAGGAAAACATTGAAGGTACATTCTTCTTGTTTCACTTGAATTACGACGACTTTCTCCATAAATTAATAACATATGATATTCATAAACTGTAAATGACATTGTAAGTTGTTTATCGAATACCTGTACTGAACTGTCATCCGCTCGGCAGTAGAGCTATGGACAGGGAGCTTGAACTCAGCTGACTCGTACTTACGTCTGTGCAGTGCTGCCTGCTGAACGTTGCCACGTCTCTCACGTCAGAATATTAACAAATTTAAGCATGCAATTTTATTTAATTTCACGAAAACGTAATAGAATACACAAATATTTATTTAAACTAATATTAACTCTTTGATAATATACCTACTGATGTAAATGTTTTCGTAATTTTACTAACGATATAAGCAATACAATGCAAATAAAATAAGAAAATAAATATTTTTTTTCTGGAAAAACTATCAAGTTTTGACCCTATGTTATATGGACTTTTTTTAATCCTGTAGACCGTTCCCGACGACTGTGAAAAGGACGACACTTATACCTCTTAATAATTTTTTTTTTCATTAAGGTTAGGCGCGTATGGATTTACTAACTTATCCTTATTAATTTTCATTTATTCTAAAATGCTAAATGCGTATCCTTTATTACGTATATGTAAAATGTCCGTATCTGTTTCTGTATTTGTTAAGAAATGTTGACTGTTATAAATATGTTCGTTGAAAGCGGATTGAATATTATTGTGTGACATGTGTGTAGCTATGTTTTCTGTATCTAGTATTGAAAGTTAGAACATATTGACCGTTCTGAAAAGGAATTTTAAATTTTTGGGAAGTCAATCAATAGCTTTCCCAAAGCATGCCATGAAATGTTTCAGATAAAACAATTCTCTGGTCGGCGGAAAAAGGCACATAAGTCAAAAAATAATAATTTTTCAGAAGACACTTTCATTTTAATTTACTCTTAACTGAATATAAGTATAATAATGAAATTAATGTATGTTAAAGTAAGACCCTTTTCAATTTAAAATACAAGAAAAGTTATTATTTAAAAAATTAAAAAAAATATTAGACTTACGTGATTAGGTACAACAGAAAAATCGACTTTTTTTTTTTTTACTTATGTACCTTTTCCCGCCGACCAAAGAATTTTCATCTCGAAAAGGAAGCGAAAAGAGGCAAAATTGTATTGAAACTTTTCTGTTCGAAATATCTCGAAGAATAACTCCCTGGAATTAATGACATTACTTACGATTCAATATGTATATAATGACTTTTATTTTTTTTAATTTTATTGGGTTATTTTACGACGCTGTATCAACATCTAGGTTATTTAGCGCCTGAATGAAATGAAGGTGATAATGCCGGTGAAATGAGTCCGGGGTCCAGCACCGAAAGTTACCCAGCATTTGCTGGTATTGGGTTCAGGGAAAACCCCGGAAAAACCTCAACCAGGTAACTTGCGCCGACCGGGATTCGAACCCGGGCCACCAGGTTTCGCGGCCAGACGCGCTGACCGCTACTCCACAGGTGTGGACAATGACTTTTGTGTTCAAATATATTCATGTAATCAACATCGACCTGAAGATGGCTATTAGATGGTTGAAAACATAATTCAAATCCTCTCATATGAATAATATATATATATATATATATTTTTTTTTTTTAACCTTTCACATTGTTTGATAAGTTTGTAGGCTGAAAACTGTATCTATTCTATACTAATAATAAATCTGTAGCCAAAATTTTTCTGGTAATTTTCGATTTTCCAAAAATAATTGGTGTTAACATGTATAATTAATCATCCTGAAACCGAAAATCGCTTTTTTGAAATTTTTGTTTGTATGTCTGTCTGTCTGTCTGTCTATCTGTCTGTCTGTCTGGATGTTTGTTACCTTTTCCTATTTTATTTAACTTATTATTATTATTATTATTATTATTATTTTATATTTCTCTTATATTAATATTGTATTATATAATTTCTGTAACTGTAATTTTAATTTTATTTTATTTTATATTCTCTTATAGGCCTATTAATATAATATCTGAACTGCGACCGAACACGAGCGCTGCTCATTCGGTCTCAAATTTTGTTAACACTACTGTATCTCCTTTTTTATATTGATTGCATTATTTTATTTCTATTTCTCTTGTTTGTTTGTAATTATATTCTTTATTCTGTATATTTAAATTTAAATAAATAAATAATTTTCACGCGAAAATGGCTGAACCGATTTATATAAAAATTGGAATATAAATTAAGTTCTTTGTAACTTAGATTTTAGGCTATATGGCATTCAAAATACTTCATTTAAAAGGGGCTTTATAAGGGAGCTTGAATTAAATAAATCGAAATATCTCACTTATTATTAATTATCATGAAAAATGTTGCATAACAAAAGTTTCTTTAAACATAATTTCCGATAAGTTTTATTCTATACAAAGTTTTGATAGGACTGATATTTAATGAGATAAATGAGTTTTAAAATTACAATAACAACGCCATCTAAGGCGCTGTACTGAAATAAAAACAAATGACTTCGTCTATAAGGGGCCTTGGACAACAACAATCGAAAGCTATTAAACATAGCCTGTGTTTGTATGAAGTAATATCGGAAGCTAATTAATTGTTTAATTATTATTTCACCATTGGAAAGTGTAGTTTCTCTAGATGGACATAATTCTACAATGTTATTACAGTAACTTCTGAAACATATAGCAAGTAATATAAAGTATACACATTAAAACTAAATGATATGTCAATCTTCATTAAGCTATGGTTGCATGTATTAACAATTAAGAAACATGTTAAAGGAATTGTCATTGCACCAAATGATTGCTCTCTGGACCAAAATGACCGCATTTTAATTATTTAAATACAATTTAAATTAAGTAACATATTAAACGATTTATCCTTCTATCAAACACGAATGTTCCCTGGATCAAACGTCCTATTTTAATTATGTAATTACTTTATATTTATTTCTATCAGGTGCAGCGGAGCGCACGGGTACGGCTAGTAAATAAATAAACTTTGTTATACATATACAACTTAATTATCTGAAAATATGACATTGAAATTTTAACTTTTCGTCTAAGTCGACAGTCCAACATTCGTCTTTTACGTAGTTGTATTATCTGATTACGCAATTTAGATTACTGCCGACTCTGGTTGCCATAGTGCATTTCCTGCTTGGCAGAAGCGCAAGGTGCCAGCATCCAACGTCTTCTCACCATAAATGAAATTGTGTTTACCGCCAACCTTCAGCGAAAATCTCGCCGGGGAATATTAATTTGTGACGTAACCAAGTGTACTCTCGTCATGGCAGAGGT
This sequence comes from Periplaneta americana, assembly GCA_025594305.2. NCBI lineage: Eukaryota > Metazoa > Arthropoda > Insecta > Blattodea > Blattidae > Periplaneta > Periplaneta americana. The sequence continues at coordinate 190,221,203 of JAJSOF020000005.1, forward strand.
TGAAATTGTGTTTATTGCTCGTGTGGAGTCACGTCGGCTACAAGATATGAATTGCGTCAGCTTTAATTTGTTTTATTTGAAGCATACATTATGTATTATTTAGAGTTTTTTTTACAAAACTTCACGTTTCTAGTCTCCTTTAAGCTTAGAAAATGGTTTCTGGTATGCCAGCTGTCAATTTTTATAAAGCGATTTTCTTAAACCGAAAGATAATTCTTAGAGAGGAAATTTTTAGACCCAAAACACAGGAATCACATTGACATAAAGACTATTGCAATGACGTCACGCAAGTGACATTATTATTTTTAAGTTTTTTTATTTTTATTTTCTTTATAGGCCATTCGGTATCTCGTGAAACTTACCTGCGCATCAGGGGAAAGAATATGGACTGAGAAGCTCTCCTCCCTCACTACGCTCCTACTTGCAGCAAGCGAGCTCACTTACCCCCACCATAAGGTTCTTACTATAGGCTACTGCGCACGCATTTCATTTAAACTGATAAGTCATTACGTCCCGCGCCGTGGCGTCGTGGTCTAAGGCATCCCGCCTAGGACTCGCGTTACGAAATGCGCGCTGGTTCGAGTCCTCATGGGGGAAGAAATTTTCTCATGAAATTTCGGCCAGTGTATGGGACCGGTGCCCACACGATACCTCCATTCTGGTTGGATGATCGTCCACCTCTGCTTCGGCATGTGGGCGTGAGGCCAGCAGCCGGCTGGTCGGTCTAGGCCCTTCACGGGCTGTAGCGCCACGAATTATTATCGGATAAATCATTATGCGCTCTTTCGGGAGTAATATGAAAAATATTACTACTACTACTACTACTACTATTATTATTACTAGTACTACCATCACCACTACTACTATTACTACTACTACTAATACTACAACTACCACTACCACCACTACACCACTACTACTACTACTACTACTACTACTACTACTACTACTACTACTACTACTACTACTACTACTACATACAAATGACTTTTAGAGAACCCGGACGTTCATTGCCTCCCTCACATAAGCCCGCCATCGGTCCCTATCCTAAGCAAGATTAATCCAGTCCCTACCATCATATCCCACCTCCCTCAAATGCGTTTTAACATTATCCTTCCATCTACGTCTCGACCTCCCCATAGGTCTTTTCCCTCAGGTCTTCCAGCTAACACACTATACGCATTTCTGGATTCGCCCATACGTGCTACAAGCCCTGCCCATATCAAATGTCTGCATTTAATGTTCGTAATTATGTCAGGTGAAGAATACAATGCGTGCAGTTCTGTGTTGTGTAACTTTCTCCATTCCCCTATAACTTCATTCCTCTTATCCCTAATTATTTTCTTAAGCATCTTATTCTCGAACACCCTTAACCTCTGTTCCTCTCTCAAAGTGAGAGTCCAAGTTTCATAACCATACAGAACAACCGGTAATATAACTGTTTTATAAATTCTAACTTCCAATTTCTTTGCTTCTCAATCGAATAATAACAGGCATTTCCCATATTTATTCAGCGTTTGATTTCCTCCCGAATGTCACTCATAATTTTGTTACTGTTGCTCCAAGATATTTGAAATCTCCACCTCTTCAAAGCATAAATTTCCAATTTTTATATTTCCACTTCTTACTATGTTCTGGTCAACAACTACTACTACCGCTGCTACTATTACTACCACCACCACTAATAATAGGGCCTAATAATAATAATAATAATAATAATAATAATAATAATAATAATATTTTTGTCTACCGCTGTGGAGTAACGGCTAGCATGCCTGACCGTGGAACGAGCGGGCCCGGGTTCAAATCCTGGTTGGGACAAGTTATTTGGTTCAGCTTTCTTCCGTGGTTTTCCCTCAACCCACTAAGAGCAAATGCTGGGTAACTTTCGGCGCTGGACCATGGACTCATTTCGAAGGCATTATGATCTTCATCTCATTCAGACGCTAGATAACCATAGCAGTCGATAAAGCGTCGTAAAAACCAATTAAAAAGCAAACAATAATACCAGTTGAATCAATTGTGCTGCTATTTTCAGGTACAAAGTTATTAACAATTTAATACATAGTAATATTATATTTCAGTTTAATAAAGATGTACATACTTATTTAACAAGACAAAAAGACAATATATTTTTTTCTCAGCATAGCTCCGTAACTTATGGAACGAAAGGACTTAACCATTTTTTAACAACAACTTTTAACCAAATTCCTTTACAATATAAACTTTTACCAAATTGGCGGTGTTTTAAGAATTGTTTAAAAATACGTTTTTGGGAAGATTATTTATTTTAATTCTCAGTTTATTATTTTATTTCATGGTTTCAAACTTTTTCTTCTTTCTGCCCAAAACTTTATATTATCTGACTATTGGTTGTTATTTTGCTTCCTTTCTTTAATAAATTCTTTTGTTATTGTTTGTTTTCACAGACTGTAGTTTCATGACTTTTCAATTACATTGTATAACATATGTATGTGTTCTTGTATAGCCCCTACATATGAGTTATACTCATTGGGGCATACTCAATAAATTTAAAAAAAAAAAATTGAGTTGTATACCTGGTAAGGTTTATCTTGTCTCAGTAGCAATAAAACCAAGTCCAAATGAGGGTGGAGATTATAGGAGGGTTGTATATTTTCAGGATTCCTTTCAAAACCTTGTTATTGTACAGGCTGCCGGAACTCAGTTTCTTGAAAGGCAAGCTCAGTGACGGAACTACACAGTACGAAGAGAGATATTTTGTTATTTTATTTTGCGCTACAGAATGTATCAACTAGTCCTTTCCGCCACTGGATGGATGGACGGCACCGCTCCACTCCCCCATCGCCATAACAATACAGACGAAGTAAGACATATCTCCTTTCTCTCTCTTTTCACAGTGAGACAAGATACATCACACAGCCTTTAGTTACGAATTTTGCCACCACTAGCAATGGTATTCATTTATGTATAATTCCAATAGTCTCTGGATCGTATACCTACATTGAGTTGGAGGTCTTCTAATGTATTTGTCCATGCTTCCTACCAGTCTGGGCATTAATCGATTCTGAGAAGCATTTGTTGTTTCGTTACTCGGGGGCGTGGCACGGTAACTTCCTGCTGAACGGGTTCATCCCCTCTGAGGCAACCCAACGTACAACTTCAGCAGTTCTAGAAGATTTAAAGCTGTCCACCCTTTCTCTAAGAAATAAATGCCGTTTAAGTTCCGGCATCGTCTCCCTCGATGTAAGTAGTTTTCCATGCCGGATGCAGAAGACTGCGCGCTCCCCCGGGTGACATTCACGAACTAGACGGATCGAGAGCGCTCCTCGGATCGATCCAGCCTGCAGTACCATTGTCGCGACAGATAATTCGATTTCAGCCATTATTCCAATCCACTTCCAACTTGTGAATGTGGATCGCCTACTGGCACGCTACAGTTGCAGGCGGGCTCGAGGAAACCTGTCAGGTGGGTGGAAAAGAGACCCAACACACAACTTTCTACTTACTTACTGGCTTTTAAGGAACCCGTAGGTTCATTGCCGCCCTCACATAAGCCCGCCATTGGTCCCTATCCTGAGCAAGATTACTCCAGTCTCTATCATCATATCCCACCTCCCTCAAATCCATTTTAATATTATCTTCCCACCTACGTCTCGGCCCCCCTAAAGGTCTTTTTCCTTCCGGCCTCCCAACAATCACTCTATATGCATTTCTGGATTCGCCCATACGTGCTATATGTCCTGCCCATCTCAAACGTCTGGATTTAATGTTCCTAATTATGTCAGGTGAAGAACACAATGCGTGCAGTTCTGTGTTGTGTAACTTTCTCCATTCTCCTGTAACTTCATCCCTCTTAGCCCCAAATATTTTCCTAAGCACCTTATTCTCAAACACCCTTAACCTATGTTCCTCTCTCAAAGTGAGAGTCCAAGTTTCACAACCATAAAGAACAACCGGTAATATAACTGTTTTATAAATTCTAACTTTCAGATTTTTTGACAGCAGACTGGATGATAAAAGCTTCTCAACCGAATAATAACATGCATTTCCCATATTTATTCTGTGTTTAATTTCCTCCCGAGTATCATTTACATTTGTTACTGTTGCTCCAAGATATTTGAACTTCTCCACCTCTTCAAAGGACAAATTTCCAATTTTTATATTTCCATTTCGTACAATATTCTCGTCACGAGACATAATAATATACTTTGTCTTTTCGGGATTTACTTCCAAACCTATCTCTTTACTTTCTTCAAGTAAAATTCCCGTGTTTTCCCTAATCGTTTGTGGATTTTCTCCTAACATAATCACGTCATCCGCATAGACAAGCAGCTGATGTAACTCGTTCAATTCTAAACCCTCTCTGTTATCCTGGACTTTCCTAATGGCATATTCTAGAGCGAAGTTAAAAAGTAAAGGTGATATTGCATCTCCTTGCTTTAGCCCGCAGTGAATTGGAAACGCATCTGACAGAAACTGACCTATACAAACTCTGCTGTACGTTTCACTGAGACACATTTTAATTAATCGAACTAGTTTCTTGGGAATACCAAATTCAATAAGAATATCATATAAAACTTCTTTCTTAACCGAGTCATATGCCTTTTTGAAATCTGTGAATAACTGATGCACACAACTTTCTACTTTCATCTTTAACTGAGAGTTTAATTCTTTTTAACTTCCATATCAACTGAAGTAATTTCTGTGTACAGGGTAAAATGAGCTGCTGCCAGGAAGTCGAAAGGAGATTAGCAATGGCAAAGGAAACTTTTAATAGAAAAAGGTGCATGTTCTACGGACGTCTGGAAAAAGAACTAAGGAAGAGACTAGTGAGTTATTTTACGACGCTATATCAACATCTCAGGTTATTTAGCATCTGAATGAAATGAAGGTGACAATGTCGGTGAAATGATTCCGGGATCCAGCACCGAAAGTTACCCAGAATTTGCTCATATTGTGTTGAAGGAAAAACCCCAGAAAAAAATCTCAACCAGGTAACTTTCCCCGACCAGGATTCGAGGAAGTGCTTTGTGTGGAATGTAGCATTGTATGATACAGAAACATGGATATTATGACGAAGTGAAGAGAAGCGACTAGAAGCATTTGAAATGTGGATATGGAGAAGAATGGAGAGTGTGAAGTGGACAGACAATATAAGAAACGAAGCTGTGTTGGAAAGAGTGGGTGAAGAAAGAATGATGCTGAAACTGATCAGGAAGAGGAAAAAGAATTGGTTGGGTCATTGGCTGAGAACAAAATGCCTACTGAAGGATGCACTGGGAGAAGAGTTCGGGGCAGAAGAAGGTATTAGATGAGAGACGACATTAAGATATATGGATCATATGCGGAGACTAAGAGGAAGGCAGAAAATAGGAAAGACTGGAGAATGTTGGGGATTTGCAGTGAAAGACCTGTCCTTGGACAGAACATTATGAATGAATGAAGATAAAAATACTCCGACTTTTGCAATATCATTGCCATCGTCATCATCATCATCATCATCATCAATATGGGACGGATTTTGATTACTTAAAAGTAAAATTAAATTATGTTTTATTTAACGACGCTCGCAACTGCCGAAGTTATATCAGCATCGCCGGTTTGCCGGAATTTTGTCCCGCAGGAGTGCTTTTACATGCTAGTAAACCTACTGACATAAATCTGTCGTATTTAAGCACAATTAAATGCCATCGACCTGAGCCGAGATCGAATCCCCAACCTCGGACACAGGCCAGCACTATACCGACTGCGCCACCCAGGCCGGCTGTTATCTTCATTGTCAAAGAATTAGTGAATAGATTTCGAAGTCAATGTTCACCAGATACCCAGTGACAATGATGATTCTTCCTGAGACAGAGGAAATGTTTGCTGATCTTGAGCTAATCATCATCATCATCATCATCATCAATTTTAACCGGATAAAGTACATATGACTTTGTATCATCTACTACGTTATGTAGCGTGGATGGAATTCATGATTGAGAGATGGTATTTGGTGAGGTGAGGCCGGGGATTCGCCATAGATTACCTGATATTCGCCTTACGGTTGGGTAAAACTTCAGAAAAAAACATAGCCAGATAACGGCTCAAGTGGATATCGAACCCACAGCCAGCGCAGCTCCGGATCAGCAGGGAAATGTATCTATCGCCGGAGCTGCAGTATGCTGGTGGCTAGTCAATAACAGATTCTTGCCGTCTTTCCCCGTCTGTTTATGATCAAATAATAGTGTAGCCAGTTAAAGGACATGAAAGTTGAACATCTCCTACCTCAATCCTTCTCTCTTCTTGTATCAGTGTTTCGGATACACACTGTATATAATCGATGGCCCAGAACCAGACTGTTCCAAGTCCATTTTACTATTTTTTTTCTTCAGGAGGGCTATTTTAAGATCCTGACATTCAAAGCTTCATGAAACAATTTGGAATAGCTCCATAGCAACCTTATGGAGAGGAATATTTACAATTTTGTTCGATTCATTTATGCAGACAAGAACTGCAACACAATGAAAACAGATTTTTTTCTTATAAAAAGTTGGACTTAGAACAGTCTGGTTCTCAGCCATCGTAATGTTGATTGGCCATAGTTTATAAAACATTAAAGTTAGTATGTATACTTCGTTTCTGGAATCTGTGGAGTATAGGAACCTCGTCTTTACTGTGACAACGTGTTTTAGTTTCTTGTTAGCATTCATCTAATTGTATTGTTTGTGTTTTTGAAGAATTTTAGAGAAGGGCGCAAATAGCTATGGCCTGTTCCAGGAATCCGTAGAGTAGAAAGACGAAACAAGACCTCTGCGCAAGTATAGTCGGACCATCGGATCTGTGCCCCCGTAAGATATGCGAACTGAAACCTAATTCCTTCTCAGCCTCGGTAATTCATTTCTCTCCCTGAATTCCTATCTCTTTCCCTTTCTGTACCCCACTACTCACAATTTTGAGGCTTCTTGCAGGACAGCTTATTTGCACTTGCAGTCCAGTGTTGTCAACTCAGCATGAATACTGTAGCACGGAGTGGCGAAAGAAATATTATTAAGCAAGTACGTAATAGCATTTTGCGATGAAGAGAAACAAACAGGTCAATATCTGTTTCCTATAAATCAGGCAACGAAAAGAGCAACTGATATCACAGGTGAGGCTTATTTTATTTCAATTGATTATGTATTAAAATTACTTAACTAATATTAATAATACAACATTTTATGTAATTTATATAGGCTAGACTGGTCAGAATTCCTAATAAAGAAAATCAGGAGAGAGGGAGTCTGTGCAGGAGATGAAAAGCAAGAATCACCAGAGAAGAACAGACCAAGGGAACTTTTAATTATTGTAGATGATATGAACCGATGTATTTTAAGAAGAAAGATACAAGAATTTTATACCGTTCAGAAAGGAGTTTAAACATTGAAGAAATTACTGAAGCTTGCGAGAGAAGTAATAATTTCCAAGGTTGAAGAGAAAAACTACGGAAAGTGATTCGAGACATGGGATTTAGGTTTAAAAAATGTAGAAATATAAGATGTATTTTGATTGAAAGAAACAATATTGTAGCATGGAGGACCAGTTATTTATGACACCGTTTGACGGAAGTT
>JAJSOF020000005.1:190233773-190236273 GCA_025594305.2 Periplaneta americana
TAATTTCCGAGAACATGAAAACAAACATACCGCTCGTGTATCGTACATTATTTTGTGCGAGATCGTTTATTACATACCTGAAAGACGAATTTCTAATTAATTGCAATGAAATCTCCATGTTGGTTTCTGTTTAATGACGCCAACTTCGGAACACCAATATATCTTTCTTCAACATTGTTGCTATATAATGTTTTCTGTGTTTAGTATACTCCAGCACGCCGTGATATACGTCTGTCTTTTTTTTCCCCCCAGTCTATAAATGCGAACTTAAAACAAACGGTAAAGTTATGTAACAATTTATTTTTCATTTTAATATTTTAACAATATTATTTATATAACATATTGCAGTAATAACATCAGCATCTGATTTTTTCACGGCTTCCTTAATGTTAACTTGTATCAGGAATGGAATAAGTTTCGTGGAGTAGTAGACTTTACTTAATTTTTGCAAATATTTAAAAACAATAATTAACATTGCAATTTAGGTGAAATTGCAGTGGTAAGTTTCCAATTTATAATTATTACTATGTTAAACGTCTCTAGAAATAATATGTTAAAAGCCTAAAGCAGTAAAATGAATGTCGCGCTTAAGCGGTAAGGAAGAGGGAAATTGTTAAGTTATGTGTGTTACGTTGGGAATACTGAATGTGGTATTTCACACTTACCGCGTATTGGTTCTGTGCGGAAAACAAGCAAATACGCACGATCTCGCACAAAAGTATTTCTGTTATAATAACAAGAGAAAAGCGCAATACATGTATTTAACATTTTTAAACCTGTATTTCGCTTTTCTCAATTGGCATTACTGAATAACATTCAATTTCTTTATTGTAGTAATCGTTATTCATCTATTTCGACTTCACAATGTCTGAATAGGTTAAGTATTCATAAATATATAATTATTAGCATTTTGTGAGCGAATTTTAGGGATATATTATTCACATTTTTATTTTATTCACGGAATAGTCCTAATAAATGTCACTTGAGGTCTGAGATTACTATAGATAATTTATTGCTGGACCACACGTTCACACAAACAACTGTTTTAGTTAAAGCTAGAAATCCCGGGGTCACAGAATTGACACGTCGCTAATGGACCTCATCCTGGAATACACCTTCACAATCCACCTACCTTCCTTCCATATTCATATTATTCTCCCATTTGCATCTCAACCTTCCTAATGATCCCCCTCCTCAAGTTCTTATTTAAAAACCAATCATTAGTGCCGACTGCATTACTTCTTTCCAGACGTAGAAGCAGTAATGCTCCCTCCACAAATACAAACTGCATCCTTTATGCTGTTCTAGACAGCATTAACAGAAGAAAAGTTTTGGAGTTTCAAAAAGTCTATTTCACGTTTTTCATGGGCATTGTATTCTTCACCTGACATAATTAGGAACATTAAATCCAGACGTTTGAGATGGGCAGGGCATGTAGCACGTATGGGCGAATCCAGAAATGCATATAGAGTGTTAGTTGGGAGGCCGGAGGGAAAAAGACCTTTAGGGGGGCCGAGACGTAGATGGGAAGATAATATTAAAATGGATTTGAGGAAGTTGGGATATGATGATAGAGACTGGATTAATCTTGCTCAGGATAGGGACCAATGGCGGGCTTATGTGAGGGCGTCAATGAACCTCCGGGTTCCTTAAAATCCAGTAAGTAAGTAAGTAATACATTTTTCTTGCCTCTGTTCTCTAGTGGTTATCATCTTAGCTATCGTTTCCCAGGTTCACATGTTCAAACCGAGGCGAGGTCGACGGATATTTAAGGGAGAATGAAGTGTTAAGCAAGGTTTCCTTTGGGAGGAAAACAAAGCTGGGTTGCCGTGACTAAGATGAACAAGTCGTGATGTGGTTTGGAAACGCTGGACGTTTCTTCATCTACGAGTAAGCCACGTTGGAGAAAGTCAGAATTTTCTTATCGTGTCGAACAGCTTTAAATATTAAATTATAAATGAAGACTGAACATAAAAAATACTGTAAATACCAATATCTTTGAAATTAGTTTTCAAGTTTTTCCATAAAAGAGTCAATGTTTCTTCCTAATTCAGAAAAAAAAGAGCACAAGTCCATTGTAATTTTATTTAAGGACAAAGTCAATGTTTACCTACTTAGATATACTGTAACACTCGGAGCAAGAACCCCTGCAATTGGCAAGCATCATCGTTAGGTAGAGCATGAAGTCATGGAATATTATGGACAATAAAGAACCGATCATACGGTATTGTTCCAGTAATAATTTTAGTTTTTTTTTTTTTTTTCAGTACCATCCCTACTATTACTATACATAATAGATTAAATTAATACACCAACAGTATGGGTATTCAAGGTTGAGATAGGCTATATATAAATATAAATATATATAAATAAAATAAATCGTTCGGCCTTAATTAAGGATGACCACGAGGATCCGGAAATTAATAGCAAATATAATGAATTAAAATTAAATGTATAAATAAAATATTTTAGTTAAAATTAACACATGGCTTATCCTTAA
>JAJSOF020000005.1:190238773-190343773 GCA_025594305.2 Periplaneta americana
TAACAGTTTCAATATTAACTTGGGTTATTTTACGACGCTGTATCAACATCTAGGTTATTTAGCGTCTGAATGAAATGAAATTGATAATGCTGGTGAAATGAGTCCGGGGTCCAGCACCGAAAGTTACCCAGTATTTGCTCGTATTGGGTTGAGGGAAAACCCCGGGAAAAACCTCAACCAGGTAACTTGCCCCGACCGGGAATCGAACCCGGGCCACCTGGTTTCGCGGCCAGACGCGCTGACCGTTACTCCACAGGTGTGGACTATATACCTCTGGATCAACGCCGTTTGCTACCCCCTTCCACGACTGGAGTTCGATGATACTGGCGTAATATACAAACAAATCACTTTACTAGGTATAGGAGGGAAGAAAAGTAGTTAATCCATTTACGTAAACTAGGAAATATTGCGCTTTTGAGTTCGATAATTTTCATTAGGTTTTTGTTTAATTAAAATACAGTGCAGTTGGCTACGGACTGAAAGGTCCGGGGTTCGATCCCAGGTGGTGACAGGATTTTTTTCTCGTTGCCAAACTTTCAGAACGGCCCCGAGGTTCACTCAGCCTCCTATAAAATTGAGTACCGGGTGTTTCCCGGGGGTAAAAGGCGGCCAGAGCGTGGTGCCGACCACACCACCTCAGTCTAGTGCCGAGGTCATGGAAAGCATGGGGCTCTACCTCTATGCCCCCCCAAGTGCCTTCATGGCATGTTACGGGGGTACCTTTACCTTTTTACCTTTTACAGTATTAACAATGAGTGTTTTTACTCACGAACTGAGCTGTCCACGTAGACGTATTCATTATGCAGTGTATATTATACTGTCTACAGCACATTAACATACAATATAGAGAATGAAGTTAAATTGAAAAATATTCATAATATGGATATTTAAACACATTTTTTTTTTAAATGGTGGCCGTTCATTTCCATACAGGCTTCAGTTCCAATCTGTATATTATCGCGCTATAGACTATTGTACCTAATTCCGATTACCAGTTTCGTCCTTCGTACTAGTAACTCATGTTGAAATAATTCTGTGCCTACTCTATAAAAGAGTACCTTACGTACTGTAAATTCAATCTTCACTTTTGCCCGATCCGAAAAGATAAAATTACTCAGACATGCTATCTGCCCGTGCCTAGCTGTTTCTTTGGGACGAAGGCAGAAGTGAGTGGGAGGTTTTTCAACACATCGGCCTTTTCAGGATTCCTTTCGTCAGCTATGGAGCAAGATCAGCCATGGACAAGCGAATGTATAGACTCCTATGTCCTTCTTATCAATTCCTGTAACTAAACACTAATACCAGTTGTAGGCTACAGTCTCTACTTGAGATTATCGACTTAATGGCGATTACAGTAAACTCTTTCCTCTATGGCAGTGTTCCTCAAACGTTTTTCCACCGCGAAACCCCTTTAATCTAAAGTGTAACTCCGAATCCTTAATATTTTATTAGTATTTAATAGTTAAAGACAAGTGAAAGCTAATCTCAATAATTCTGTTCAGCGGGACGAATGTATTTAAACTACAATCTGGTTTTATGGCGGAAAGTTGTAGTCTCATTTATGCTATACTTCTGTTTTATCTTTTCGGTATTTTGTTTTAGTGGACACAGAGAAATCCAGTGATGAAAGTGATAAGTATTATGGGTATTTTCCGTTTTAGATGTTCATTAGGCCTAAACATAGTGTTATTACGCATATTTTATTATTATTATTATTATTATTATTATTATTATTATTATTATTATCGGTATCTTCATGTTATTATTGATTCATATTTTCGTAATATTTATATATTTTTATAATATCCACTAAATATAAAATAGCCATCGAAGCACCTCAGTCGGCTTCGCCTATCGATACTATTCCCTCTTGGGCTATTACCTGGTGATTTTTTCCCCGAGGATTTCCCCAACCGAAAATGTCAGGTAATCTTTGGCGAATCTCATCTCGCCAAATACCATTTCGCTTTCATCAATCCCATCGATGCAAAATAACCTAGTAGTTGATACAATGTCGTTAAATAGCCAAGTAAAAAAATAAAAACAACATTTAAAATCATTCTCACTACTTTGAGAAATGCTGCCTATGGCAATTCAGAATTGTCCAGAAACGAAGAGTGGCCTAAATTACTCAGACAGAGATAATAGCTAGTGGTAACTTAGAGTATCCAGTATTACAAACAGTCCCCTGTGGCATAGGATAATGTTTTCAGAACATTATGTCCGTGCCGCACGCTGCAGGTCGGTCCGAGCAGACCTAGAGGCGGGTTAAATCTCTCAGTTCAGGACGTGACAGTTAATTACGTTCACGAGGAGGCCCTTTTATTTAAATTATTTTAAACAGTTGTATAATATTACGTAGACGTCCAATTCCTAATAGAAATTAATGTTCTCAGAAAAGAGCTAAGACAGTCCAGCCACCAGCTGGCGAATAAAAGCTGGTGGGGGAAACCGGGTTATGACGTAGGCAAATGGACGACAGTACCTGTGCGAAAATGATTCAATACTGAAAGCTCTTTCGTCATTGGAAAACGCGAACATATTTTTGGAACGTACTGTTTACTATGACCGTAAGGCTACTAGGACTGTATATGCTGTCTTGGATCTGTGTGGAGGACGGTTGAATTTCATTAGTAGAAGGGGTGGGAGTGAAGTACATTCAAAAACTCAGGTACAATAAAAATTGAAGTAAAAATAAAATGATGTTCCTGTACAATATGGCCCAGAATAAGGTATACCGAAGTTCATTTAGGGACCATACTTTGTCCCAGGAGGGTACAAGATTAAGTATTTCACTATAGATGCACGTGCGTCATCCAGTTAAAAACTCCAGTAATACAGAGTGTTCCGCTTATAAGTATAACAAAAGAAATAGCTATAACTTCTGAATTAATACAAGTATATAGTTGAAACCAACTGCTACAAAAGAATGAAAACTGGGAATTTTGTTACCTTATGTTCCATAAACCTCAACATGGCTTCCATTGGTTTCACGGAAATATCCAACCGGTATTCAACCTCGACCCAAGTGTTATGAAGCATCTGTGGTGTAACATTGTTGACAGCAGCATAAATTCTTTCTTGTAAGTCTGCCAAATCACGTACTGGCGTCCTGTAGACCTGGTCCTTAACAAACCCCCACAGGAAAAAATCAGGTGGTGTTAGATCTGGTGATCTGGCAGGCCATGTGATGTACGGTGATCCTCTTCCGATCCATCTTGCAGGGAATTGTTCGTCTAAGAATGTGCGAACCATGTTGGCAAAGTGTGGTGGAGCCCCATCTTGCTGGAAAATTGCTCCATCTGGGAGTTGTGGCACAGCATACAGTTGCAACATATCCAGGTACGTGTTTGCAGTGACTGTCTTTTCAGCAAAGAAATAGGGACCAATGATTCTGTCACGCATGATCCCACACCAAACATTCCATTTAGGGGAATCCCGTTGGTGTTCAATTACGACACTTGGATTTTCCGACCCCCAGATGCGACAATTGTGTCGGTTTCCATTATTCTTTCGTCAAATGGGCCAGAAAAAAACATGGACCAATTTAACTATTATTACACTAATATTTGCGAATACTGAATCGACGTTTATACTCTAAGATGGACGAACAGTTGGAAGAAGAGCAGTTTGGCTTCAGGAAGGGAAAAGGCACGAGAGATGCAATTGGACTGCTAAGAACAATCGGCGAAAGATACCTAGAGAAGAATGAAGACGTTTGTGGACCTAGAAAAGACTTTTGATAGAGTGGATTGGAATAAACTGATGGGGATCCTAAAGAAAATTGGTGTGGATTGGAAAGAGAAACGACTGTTCAGTAATCTTTATATGAAACGAGTCAGGATAGGACAGGAGAAGAAATGTCAGAAGGAAGTGAAATAAGGAGAGGAGTACGTCTTTATCAGCTACTCTGTTCAACATCTACTTGGAGGATTTAGTGAAGAACTGTTTTCAGAACATGGGAGGAGTGATAGTAGGAGGCAGAAGAATAAAATGCATACTGTACAGGACTGGTAACTGTGTCCGCGGTCTTGTTGGTGAGGAAAAGGTTTTCTGAGGGAAGCGAAGAGGAAGGGGGGAGTTGAACTTAGTGGTAAACATAGTATTATGCGTGCAAGAAACATTTCCTCCATCTAAACTGCATGCTTTTCACGACTCTGTTTAGTGATTTTGTGCCCCAAGGAAAATTGATTTTTTCTTTAATTACCGTCAAAAGTTTAGGTATTGTCGGCACTCTCTTTTCTTGAATATAGAAGTCTTGTATTGTATTTCTTATAACACACTTGTCGAAGTCGTCTACATGCAGTATATTACGAGATATTATTAGTCTCTTCTTTCTTGGCGATTTCAGAAGTCTATCCGGACTGTTTTCTTTTCTTATCTTATGTTCCTTCCTAATCTTCTTTATTGTACTATACCCTACTCCAGTGTATTCGGCCGCTCTTTCAGTTGATTTATTTAAAGGAATCCTCAAATGTTTTTGCACTCTTTCCTCATCGCACTTCTCTATGATGTTAGCTATTATTTCTCTTGCTTCACTATGAATAGTTGTGTTTGCCTTTCTATTAGCCACACTAAACGAAAGTGTTTAAGACTATCGTTCTTGCTAATATCACTGCTCTATAATCTCGCACTATTATTTCTATACTATAGTTATACACATCCTATACTATTTTTACACTACACTACACTACACTACACTATACTAATCCTATACTAGATATATTCACTACACTGAATTGCACAGATTTACTGTAATTACTGTATAAGGAAGTTCTGAATTGAACAATGTAAAGAATACTGTAAACTCAAGTTGACTGCACTCTCGCAATATATATTCAGAACTGGTAGTTGTCTGTCAATGTCATAGCAAAGCCACCCCCATCCCGAACCTTTAGTACCTACCCTCTTCCCCGCGGTTGCGGCAGACCCCTCTCACACGGACACAGTTACTAGTCCTCCACAGTAAGATTTGCTGATGAAATGGCTTTGTTTGCAGAAGAGGAGATGATACTAAGGGATATGCTACTGGAGCTAAATGACAGCTGTGAGCAGTATGGGATGAAGGTAAATTCAAATAAGACGAAGACCATGGTCAAAGAAAGAAAAATGAAGAAAGTAAACTTGCGAATTCTAAATGAGGCAGTAGAGCAAGTGGACAGTGGGGTGTACTATAAGCAGTAACATGAGCTGCTACCAGGAAATCAATAGGAGGATAGCAATGGCAAAGGAAGCTTTTAATAGAAAAAGGAGCATCTTCTGCAGGTCTCTGGAAAAATAATTAAGGAAGAGACCAGTGAAGTGCTTTGTGTGGAGTGCGGCATTGTATGGGGCAGAAACATGGACATTACGACGAAGTGAAGACAAGCATTTGACATGTGAATTTGGAGAAGAGTGGAACGTGTGAGGTGGACAGACAGAATATGAAATGTAGCTGTGCTGGAAAGAGTGGGTGAAGAAAGAATGATGCTGAAACTGATCAGGAAGAGGAAAAGGAATTGGCTGGGTCACTGGTTGAGAAAAAACTGCTTACCGTACTGAATGACGCACTGGAAGGAATGGTGAACGGGATAAGAGTTCGGGGCAGAAGAAGATATCAGATAGACGACATTAAGATATATGGATCATATGCGGAGACAAAGAGGAAGGCAGAAAATAGACTGGAGAATGCCGGGTTTGCAGTGAAAGACCTACCCTTGGGCAGAACACTATGAATAAATGAATATCATTCAGACGTTAGATAACCACAGCAAGTTCACACCTGTGGAGTAACGGTTAGCGCGTCTGGCCGCGAAACCAGGTGGCCCGGGTTCGATTCGCGGTCGGGGCAAGTTATCTGGTTGAGGTTTTTTCCGGGGTTTTTCCTCAACCCAATATGAGCAAATGCTGGGTAACTTTCGGTGCTGGACCCCGGACTCATTTCACCGGCATTATCGCCATTCAGACGACAAATAACCTAAGATGTTTATAAAGCGTCGTAAAATAACCTACTAAAAAAATATATCGGAAATGTTCGCATTGTCCATTTGACACACCGCCTTCTTTAGCTCACTAACAGCACAAACTTTCTTCAAATCCGCAAAATTCAAGCACAACATTCAAATAAGAAATGATAAATGACGAAAGATAAACTATCTCCTAGCAATGCTGTGATAACGAACAAAAACGCTATGAACTTATGCATAAACCTTAATATAATGCAAAAATAAATCTATACTACTAATAAATTTTATTTTATTGGGTTATTTTACGACGCTGTATCAACATCTAGGTTATTTAGCGTCTGAATGAAATGAAGGTGATAATGCCGGTGAAATGAGTCCGGGGTCCACCACTGAAAGTTACCCAGCATTTGCTCGTATTGGGTTGAGGGAAAACCCCGGAAAAAACCTCAACCAGGTAACTTGTCCCGACCGGGATTCGAACCCGGGCCACCTGGTTTCGCGGCCAGACGCGCTGACCGTTGCTCCACAGGTGTGGACTACTACTAATAAATCTGTAGCCAAAATTTTTCTGGTAATTTTCGATTTTCCAAAAATAATTGGTGTTAACATGTATAATTAACCATCCCGAAACCGAAAATCGCTTTTTTGAAATTTTTGTTTGTATGTCTGTCTGTCTGGATGTTTGTTACCTTTTCACGCGATAATGGCTGAACCGATTTATATGAAAATTTGAATATAAATTAAGTTCGTTGTAACTTAGATTTTAGGGTATATGGCATTCAAAATACTTTTATTTAAAATGGGAGGTTATAAGGGGGCCTGAATTAAATAAATCAAAATATCTCGCTTATTATTGATTTTCATGAAAAATATTACATAACAAAAGTTTCTTTAAAAATAATTTTCGATAAGTTTTATTCTACACAAAATTTTGATAGACTGATATTTAATGAGATAAATGAGTTTTAAAATTACAATAACAACGCCATCTAAGGCGGTGTACTGAAATAAAAACAAATGACTTCGTCTATAAGGGGCCTTGGACAACAACAACCAAAAGCTATTAAACATAGCCTAAGAGAATGTTTCTGTGTTTGTATGAAGTAGTATCGGAAGGTAATTAATTGTTTAATTATTATTTCACCATTGGAAAGTGTAGTTTCTCTAGATGGACATAATTCTACAATGTTATTACAGTAACTTCTGAAACATATAACAAGTAATATAAAGTATACACATTAAAACTAAATGATATGTCAATCTTCATTAAATTATGGTTGCATGTAATAACAAGTAAGAAACATGTTAAAGGAATTGTCATTGCACCAAATGAGTGGTCTCTGGACCAAAATGATCACATTTTAATTATTTAAATACAATTTAAATTAAGTAACATATTAAACGATTTATCCTTCTATGAAACAGGAATGGTCCCTGGATCAAACGTCCTATTTTAATTATGTAATTACTTTATATTTATTTCTAACGGGTGCAGCGGAGCGCACGGGTACGGCTAGTAAATAAAAAATAAATAAATAAATAAACAAATAAACATAGTAAAATATATAATGTTTATGTCCTCAGCCCCACTTCGCCGACCGAAGGTACTACAAGAGACCACCGTGGAAGACAAGATCAATGGAAAACTTTCCGAGCCCGAAGATAATATAGCATATACAATATTGATACAGCATGTTACGTACATAAAAAGCAAGCCGTTGAAAGAAATATGGTAGTGTAGTGGGTTTTTAGATGCGCTCAATTTAATTTCTCTCTAACAATTCGTTAAACGCAATACAGCATCGCACCACAAACCGCAAATTGTAGCTCAGCGGTATTGATTTATATTTTTATGCGAAACTAATGGAGCGGCGGAGCGTGTCGAGGGCGGCGGGTGTGGCCGGAGTCACGCTCTCTGACGACGACACTGTCTCAACTACTGGCTCTGCTGCTTTCTTTATTGATTCCGAGTCCTCCTCATCAGTTTTAGTTGCTAGGGTAACTTCACAGTCCATTGTTTCGTAACAACACTCCACGTGGACATAAATAACAGAGTGGCTCTGGGTGTGTTTCACTGAAAAGAAATACGCTACCCTGCACTCCGAGCCATGTTTTTGTCTAGTAACTTCCTGGCAATGCACTCTCGCCACAATATACAGTGGAGTCATCTACCAAGTTTGGCAGCGTAAATTACGTATGCATGGTTTTCTGTCCAAGGGCAGGTGTTTCACTGCAATCCCAGCATTCTCCAATCTTTCCGCATATGATCCATATAATTATCTTAATGTTGTCCATCATCTGATATCTTCTTCTACCTCGAACTTTCCTCCCGTTCACCATTTCTTCCAGTGCATCCTTCAGTAGGCAGTTTATTCGCAGCCAGAGATCCAACAAATTCTTTTTTTTTTCCTGATCAGTTCCAGCATCATTCCTTCTTCACCCACTCTTTCCGACACAGCTTCATTTCTTATTCTGTCTGTGCACTTCACACGCTTCATTATAAATGAGGGAATAGATGGGCGAATGAGTGAATGAAGAAATTAATGAATAAATGATATATATATATATATAAATAAACAAACAAAAGAACGGACGAATGAATGAGTAAATGAATAAATGCAGTAAAATAAATGATTATATGAATTAATAAAATAAATAAATAATTAAATAAATGAATGAATAAACAAACGGACGAACGGATGAATGAATGAATGAACGGATGAATGAATGAATGAATGAACGATGAATGAATGAATGAACGATGAATGAATGAATGAACGAATGAACGGATGAATGAATGAACGGATGAATGAATGAATTAATGAATGAATGAACGGATGAATGAATGAATGAACGGATGAATGAATGAACGGATGAATGAATGAACGGATGAATGAATGAACGGGTGAATGAATGAATGGATGAATGAATAAATGGCTAAATACAGTAAAATATAAATAAATAAATAAACAAGTAAACAAAAAAACGAACGGACGAATGAATGAATAAATGAATAAATGCAGTAAAATAAATGATTATATGAATTAATAAAATAAATAAATAATGAAATAAATAAATGAATAAACAAACGGACGAACGGATGAATGAATGAATGAACGAATGAATGAATGGATGAAAGAATGAATGAATGAATGAACGGATGAATGAATGAACAGATGAATGAATGAATAGATGAATGAATGAATGAACGGATGAATGAACGGATGAATGAATGAATGAACGGATGAATGAATGAATGAACGGATGAATGAATGAAGAATGAATGAATGAATGAACGGATGAATGAATGAATGAACGAATGAATGAATGAATGAACGGATGAATGAACGGATGAATGAATGAAGAATGAATGAATGAATGAATGAATGAACGGATGAATGAATGAATGAACGAATGAATGAATGAATGAACGGATGAATGAATGAATGAACGGATGAATGAATGAACGAATGAATGAATGAATGAACGGATGAATGAATGAACGAATGAATGAATGAACGGATGAATGAATGAACGGCTGAATGAACGGATGAATGAATGAACGGATGAATGAATGAACGGAAGAATGAAAATGAAATGAATGAATGAATGAACGGATAATAAAATGAAGAATAAAATAATTAAATAAATAAAATGAATAAACAAACGAATGAAACGGAACGGAATGAATGAATGGAATGAATGAATGAATGAATGAATGAACAGATGAATGAATGAATGAATGAACGGATGAATGAACGGATGAATGAATGAATGAACGGATGAATGAATGAATGAATGAAAATGAATGAATGAATGAATGAAGAAATGAATAAACGGATGAATGAATGAATGAATGAATGAACGGATGAATGAATGATGAACGGATGAATGAATGAATGAACGGATGAATGAATGAATGAACGGATGAATGAATGAACGAATGAACGGATGAATGAATGAATGAACGGATGAATGAATGAATGAATGAATGAATGAATGAACGAATGAATGAATAAATGAATGAACGGATGAATGAATGAATGAATGAAATAAATAAATAAATAAATAAAACGAATAAAATGAATGAACGGAAGAATGAACGGATGAAAGAATAATGTGAACTAAAAAATGAACATGTAATGAATAACGGATGAATGAATGAATAAATATGGTAAAATATATAAATAAATGAATAAATAAATAAAGGAAGGAAGGAACGGATGAACGAATAAGTGACTAAAAACAGTAAAATAAATACGTAATATAAATAATTAATTAAATAAATGAATAAACAAACGGATAAATAAATGAATAAATGCAGTAAAATGAATGAATAAGTAAATAAACAAACAAACGAACAAACAAGCTGATGAATGAAAGAATAAATAAATAAATAAATAAATAAATAAATAAATAAATAAATAAATACAGTAAAATAAATAAATAAGTGAATAAAGAAACAAATGGATGGATGGATGAATAAATACAGTAAAATAAATAAGCAAATAAATAAGTAAATAAAGAAACAAATGAACGAACGACTGAATGAATGAATAAATGCAGTAAAATAAATAATTAAATTAATAAAGAAACAAACAATCGGACGAACGGCTAAATGAATGAATAAGTGAATAAGTGCAGTAGTGTACAAAAATAAATACGAGTATATAAATGAGTTCGTAAATAAATAATAAAAAATAATTAAATAAATAAATAAACACACAAAAGAACGAACGGATAAATGAATGAGTGAATGAAATGAAATGAATGAATAATACAGTAACGTAAATAAATATATAACTAAGTAAATAAACAAACAAACAAACGACCGAAAGGATGAATGAATAAATGCAGTAAAATAAATAAATGATCCTAGTAATAATATAGGCCTAGCCTACATAGGCAGATTTCTGGCAGGAACTCGGAAAACTATACTTTCTGCGTTTTATTCAGAGAAACGTTATGCAAGTTGAAAATCAGAATCTGGAAAAATGTCGTTGCATCTTCTTCGCCATCGCAGTCTGAAGCCGGGTGAGAAGCAATCCCACCCTGTCTTCTGCACCCTCACCCCCAGATCGAATACTGCAGAGGGGAGAGATAACACGCGCCGGAAATCAGAGCGAAATGGGTGGAAAAAGGGTTACAGGCAAGTCACGAGCGGGGACTGCATACCATCGGAAAGGCATCGATCAAGTCGCGAGAAAGCGGCGGTGAAGTTGTGGTGATGCTTCTGTTCTCGAGTTTAATTCTGAAGAGGAAACAAAACTTGAATTTTCAACAACATCCATGAAATGTTGTATTCCCACACACGGCCTTGTCAAGGGCACAATCAGGGAAAGAATAAGAGATTCCCTTTAACAGAATTTCAGAAATTAAAGAAAAAGAAGGCAGGAGCCTTTCTATAATTATGTTTAACTTCTATAGACTGTTCGGAGTTAAGAAAATACCATTAGATATCCAGGTGTCTTCTTAGCGGACATTTTCCCTTGTTGCAATATAGAGTAACTAAAATGTTATTTACGTATCTAAAATAACAGAAACAGGGAAGTTTAAATACTGTAACTAAGCATTGATTCAAATATAATAGCTTTATATTGATTATAAATTGTATTATATATTAGTTAATTAGGAGAAAATCCACAAACGATTAGTGAAAACACTGGAATTTTAGTGGAAGCAAGTAAAGAGATAGGTTTGGAAGTAAATCCCGAAAAGACAAACTATATGATTATGTCTCGTGACGAGAATATTGTACGAAATGGATATATAAAAATCAGAAATTTATCTTTTGAAGAGGTGGAGAAGTTCAAATATCTTGGAGCAACAGTAACAAATATAAATGATACTCGGGAGGAAATTAAACACAGAATAAATATCGGAAATGTCTGTTATTATTCGGTTGAGAAGCTTTTGTCATCCAGTCTGCTGTCAAAAAATCTGGAAGTTAGAATTTATAAAACAGTTATATTACCGGTTGTTCTTTATAGTTGTGAAACTTGGACTCTCACTCTGAGAGAGGAACATAGGTTAAGGGTGTTTGAGAATAAGGTGCTTAGGAAAATATTTGGGGCTAAGAGAGATGAAGTTACAGGAGAATGGAGAAAGTTACACAACAAAGAACTGCACGCATTGTATTCTTCACCTGACATAATTAGGAACTTTAAATCCAGAAGTTTTAGATGGGCAGGGCATGTAGCACGTATGGGCAAATCCAGAAATGCATATAGAGTGTTAGTTGGGAGGCTGGAGGGGAAAAAGACCTTTAGGGAGGCCGAGACGTAATGGGAAGATAATATTAAAATGGATTTGAGAGAGGTGGGATATGATGATAGAGAATGGATTAATCTTGCTCAGGATAGGGACCAATGGCGGGCTTATGTGAGGGCGGCAATGAACCTCCGCGTTCCTTAAAAGCCAGTACGTAAGTAAGTATATGCTTCATCCATGTTAATTTCTGTTACAAAAACCCTATCATCAGAACTAATTTACTTATCCCTAGAGCAGCGGTCATCAGCACAGTGCACCCTCGGCCTAGCGTCCCTTACCCGCGGATAAGACACTGCACTAGCACGCATCCGTGGCTGCTGGCGGGTATGCTTGATCCCTCTCCCTTCTGTACGACAGTGCATATTGCGATAGACTTCTTACCCGTTACCCATTTCAGCGAGTGCTGACGACCACTGCTCTAGAGTATAATAGGCCTATACAGGGACATCATTTCATTTTTACTTCAATTTTTATTCTACCAAAATTTTTTAATGTACTTCACTCTAACCCCCTCTACTAGTAAACTTCCAACCGTTCTCCACACAGAACAAGGCCGCGTATGCGGTCATAGTAAGCAGTACTGAGTGAGTATAGTACGTTCCAGAAATATGTTCACGTTTTCCAGTGACGAGTTTTCAATATTGAATCATATTTTCGCACAGGTTACTGTCGTCCGTTTGCCTATGTTGCATCCCGGTTTCCCCCACTCGCTTCTACTCACCCTTCTGTAAAGACTAGTGGCTGGGCTGTCTTAGCTCTTTTCTGAAAACATTAATTTCTGTTAGGAATTGGACGTCTACATAACATTATACAACTGTTTAAAATAACTTAATTGAAAGGACCTCGTTAAGTAATTAACTGTCATGTGATTTCCCCCCTTTCTAGGATCCTGCTACATAACCACTTGGACGAACAGTAGATAGCATGTCTGAGTAATTTTATCTTTTCGTATCCGTGGTAGAAGTGAAGATTGAATTTACAGTATATAAGGACTCTTTTATAGAGTAGGTACGGAATTATTTTAACATGAGTTACTAGTACGAAGACCGAAACTGGTAATTGGAATTAGGTACAATAGTCTATAATGCGATAATATACACAAAAGAACTGAAGCCTGTATCGAAATGAACGACCACCATTTTAAAAAATGTGTTTAAATATCCATATTATGATTATTTTTCAATTTAACTTCATTATTTATAGTGTACGCTAATGTGCTATACACAGTATAATATACACTGCATAATGAATACGCCCGAATGGATAGCTCAGTTCGTGAGTAAAACATTATTGTTAATACAGTACTGTATTTTAATTAAACAAAACTTGTGATGAAAATTATCACACTGAAAATCACGATATTTCCTAGTTTACGTAAATGTATGAAATATTTTTTTCCCCTCCTATACCTAGTAAAGTGATTTGTTTGTATTTTACTCCAGTATCATCGAACTCCAGTCGTGGAAGGGGGTAGCAAACGGTGTTTCCGGTTTTTAATCGTTCATCCAGAGGTATAGCCAGGTTAATATTAGAAATGTTAGTAAAAATAAAATGATGTCCCTGTACATTACGTTGATATGTACACGATTCGTAATACAGGTTGTAATACAAGCTGTAGAGATTTTACCTTCTAATATGGATGTCAACCGAACAATGAAATGTCTTCCTTCATCCATCATATTTGCTCGGCTTGTAACAGAACAAGTATTTGCTGCACAAGAGCTGATGTGCAGTGATCCAAAAAGGAAGAAGACAATCAATTCCGCTCTCGTCCGTTTCGTGAGATACTGGAGCGATGTCTTACCATTTTCTATAAATGCCAGATCACGAGAACAGCTTTCCAATAAATAATTCCTTGCCTTATCCCCTTGACCCATCACGACTGCGGAAGAACACGATATGGCAACATTTTTCATCACGTGATTTCTCTCACAACTAGGCAGAGGGGAAAACTTTGTTTCCGTATCTACACACAAATTTCGCATGAAGATTCAAACAAATGAATGTGTGAATATGATTTGTTACAACATCATGTTACAAGGCTCCATTCAATTGAATTGATGTTTTCTTTGCGGTCCGCTACAAACTCTTTTTTCTAATTCTACAGGATTTATGGTAAGTTACTCAATCCGTGGTAAGAATAAACATGAGTATATAGTATATACTGGACTTTTTTTAGTATATACTCTTGTTAGTAAGAATAAAGACATTTGAGTACCTACTCATTTTTGATTACATACTCATAACATGCAAGCATAGTAGAATATACTCAAGTGACCATCTTGTACAGAATATATACTCATGCTTGATAAGAATAAAAGCTAGTATATTCTCATATTTATAAGTTCGTTCTCATGTTATTCTGAGTATGGTTTGTAGCAGGCTCAATTCTGAATATTTGTTGATTTGTGTTCAGTTTAAAGTTAAATAAAAAAATGGAAGAATTTATGAACGACTAGCCGTATCCGTGCGCTCCGCTGCACCCGTTAGAAATAAATATAAAGTAATTATATAATTAAAATAGGACATTTGATCCAGGGAACATTCGTTTTGATAGAAGGATAAATCGTTTATTATGTTACTTAATTCAAATTGAATTAAAAAATTAAAATGCGATCATTTTGATCCAGAGACCACTCATTTGGTCATACAAATTAGTTTAGGAAATACAGGAAACGAATATACAGAATACCCTATCAAGTTTTCTGTGCATAAGAATCTATTTTAATCTTACCTGTCCTCGATTCACTCAGAAGTTACTGTGATAACATTATAGCATTATATCCATCTAGAGAAACTACACTTTCCAATGGTGAAATAATAATTAATTATACAAATCGGTTAATTTAGCTTCTGATATTACTTCATACAAACACAGAAACATTATCTGTTGGCTATCTTTCATAGGTTTCGATTGTTGCTGTCCAAGGCCCCTTATAGACGAAGTAATTTGTTTTTTAATTCATTACACGGCCTTAGATGGCAGTTATTTTAATTTTAAAACTGATTTATCTCATTAAATATCAATCCTATCAAAATTTTTCAAGGAATAAAACATATCGGAAATGATTTTTAAACAAACTTTTGTTATGTAACATTTTTCACAAAAATGAATAATAAGCGAGATATTTCGATTTATTTAATTCAGGCCCCCTTATAACCCCCTTTTAAATAATGTATTTTGAATGCCATATTGCCTAAAATCTAAGTTACATCGAACTTAATTTATATTCTAATTTTCATCGAAATTGGTTCAGCCATTATTGCGTGAAAAGGTAACAAACATACATACAAACAGACAGACATACAAACAAAAATTTCAAAAAAGCGATTTTCGGTTTCAGGGTGGTTAATTATATATGTTAGGACCAATTATTTTTGGAAAATCGAAAATTACCAGAAAAATTTGGGCTACAGATTTATTATTAGTATAGATACTGGACTTTTTTTTTAGGAAATATACTCTTGTTAGTAAGAATAAAAACATTTGAGTACCTACTCATTTTTGATTACATACTCATAACATGCAAGCATAGTAGAATATACTCAAGTGACCATCTTGTACAGAATATATACTCATGCTTGATAAGAATAAAAGCTAGTATATTCTCATATTTATAAGTTCGTTCTCATGTTATTCTGAGTATGGTTTGTAGCAGGCTCAATTCTGAATATTTGTTGATTTGTGTTCAGTTTAAAGTTAAATAAAAAAAATGGAAGAATTTATGAACGATGTAGTACCTCATGGAAAAATATAGAAAAAGACGTGAACTTCAGAAGCCTTTAACGCTTCACAAAAGTGAATGTGAAAAAGGTTAAACACTTATTTGTTATTCATAAAAAACATAACCTATAAAAATATGAATGGCTATCAAATTATAAGGTTAGATTGTATTGTTAAATATAATTAACAATTACAGTTTAAATAATATCGAGGGAAAAATTGTTCCGGGGCCGGGTATCGAACCCGGGGCCTTTGGTTAAACGTACCAAAGCTCTCCCACTGAGCTACCCGGGAACTCTACCCGACACCGATCCAATTTTTCCCTCTATATCCACAGACCTCAAAGTGGGCTGACAACAGTCAAGCAACCAACATTTGAGTGCACACTAACTCTGTGTGACTTTAAATTGTTAGTTTTCTGAAAACCACAATTTAAAGTCACACAGAGTTAGTGTGCACTCAAATGTTGGTTGTTGACTGCTGTCAGCCCACTTTGAGGTCTGTGGATATAGAGGAAAAATTGGATCGGTGTCGGGTAGAGTTTCCGGGTAGCTCAGTGGAAGAGCGTTGGTACGTTTAACAAAAGGCCCCGGGTTCGATACCTCCGGCCCCGGAACAATTTTTCCTCGAAATTATTCAAATTAACTTAACAGGAGTTATTTCTGAAAGCGTAATTTGCAATTACAGTTTATTTTGTAAAATTTGAATTGCAAAATGCAATTACTTGTAACTTTAAATTATATATATATATATATATATATATATATATATATATATATATATATATATACATATATATACCTCTCTATAATAAAAATAAAATTAGCATAACTGGAATTCCAGAAATGGATTGTAATCTCTATCCAACATCCCGTAATGACGATTTCCAGTGCTATTTTCTTGTTTCCTGTTTATTAACGTCACTTATCTGATTCACTATCTCTGTTTATTTATTTATTTATGCATTTATTTATTTACTTATTTATTTGTTTATTTAACTTATTTTATTAATTAATTAATTTGTTTATTTATTTATTCATTTATTTATTTACTTATTTATTTGTTTATTTAATTTATTTAATTAATTAATTAATTTGTTTATTTATTTATTCATTTATTTATTTACTTATTTATTTGTTTATTTAACTTATTTTATTAATTAATTAATTTATTTATTTATTCATTTATTTATTTACTTATTTATTTGTTTATTTAACTTATTTTATTAATTAATTAGTTTATTTATTTATTCATTTATTTATTTACTTATTTATTTGTTTATTTAATTTATTTAATTAATTAATTTGTTTATTTGTTTATTTATAACTGTGTTGCTTATTGTCATAAATATTGTCTTAAAAACAAGGGACTGACAAGTCCGTGAGGTTTTGCTATTCTGTTTTGTTTACGAAAGACGCCTCCAGTTTTCTGCATGGCACAGAAAACTGAAATAGCCGCCAGGTACGGTATGACGTATAGAACTCAGTGCAGAACAGGAAATAACATTTATGCGTCACTTGACCCCAAGACAATAAAATACTGTCTGTAGTAATGTCACGAGAGGTCTGAGATCTGCCGATAAATCCACGAGCGAAGCGAGTGGATTTATCTGGGAAATCTCAGACCTCGAGTGACATTTATTAGGACCATTTCGTGAATAAAATAAAAATTTAAATAATATATCCCTAGAATTCCATCACAAAATGTTGTTTTCTAATGCCAGGCGTTTGACAAAGTCATTTGACCTCTTGCACTCCAATATTTTTCAAAGATATTATCATGGCCAGCCACTGAAGCACAAATTTTGAGGTGTTCCGAATCCATTTCTTGGTTTGAGTTGCGCAATGGACAGTTAGGGGACTGATATATTCCAATTCTATGCAGGTGTTTGGCCAAACAATCATGGCCTGTTGCCAATCTAAATGCAGCTACAGACGATTTTCGTGGTAAATCGGGAATTAACTGTGGATTATGATGCAGAGAGTTCCATTTTTTCCCTTGAGATTGTGTTATCAAATTTTGTTTGTTGAAGTCTAAGTATGTAGATTTAATAAATATTTTCACAGAGTAATACGTAGATTTAGTAACAGGTCTGTAAGTAGCAGTGCTGCCCTTCTTTGCTAAAGCATCCGCATTCTCGTTTCCCAGGATTCCACAATGGGATGGTATCCATTGGAATACAATTCTTTTATTGAGTGATATTAATTGAGGGAGCATTTTAGTTATTTCTGCTGTTTGAGATGAAGGTGTGTGTTTAGAGACTATTGATAGAATAGCTACTGTGGAGTCTGACAATATAACTGCATTTTTAAATTTACTGATGTGGCATAGAAGATTCCTGAGACTTTCACTTATTGCAATGATTTCTCCATCAAAACTTGTTGTTCCATATCCAAGAGATCTATAAAGTGAGAAGAGACAGCACATAACACCTGCACCGGCACCTTGTTCTCTGGAGATCAAGGATCCGTCAGTGTATAAATGAAGCCAGTTTTGTGGAGGGTATCTAATATTAATTGTCTCTAAAGACAATTGTTTTAGTATTTCAATGTTTACTTCTGATTTCAGTATTTCTTCTGTTAAATTTAGATTATATTCCATATTTAATAGAGTTAAAGGGTTTGGTTTAATTTGTAGGTTTTCTTTTAAATTCGGGATATTGATTTTATGTTTTAATTCTTGAACAATGGATATGAAACTTTTTTGAGTTTTCAATCTACAGAGAGGACTGTATGAATGCCAATTGTTCGATCAGAAAATGTTAATAATTGTATATTTACGAATACTTAACCTATTCAGACATTGTGAAGTTGAAATACTCGTAGATGAATATCGATTATTGCAATAAAGAAATTCGATGTTATTATTCAGTAATGACAATTGCGAAAAGCGAAATACAGGTTTAACATTGTTAATTACATGTACTGCACTTTTCTCTTATTATTATAACAAATACATTTTCATTATCTGCTGAAATCATAATTTAATTTAACAGTAACAGTGGGGACAGCTATATACCAATGCTTATGTATTCACAGCGACACATGTTGCTACACAGTGAAGCCATCTCTGTATAGACAGGCCTAATTAAAACACGAATTTTATTACGCCATACGGAAGGCAGTTCGATCAAAGACATTATTACTATGCAAGGTATTTGGGTTTGATATACGATGATGTTACATAAATTTGAACGTCTATTAATTGTTTAATTTCAATACAAATGTTATAGGCTACAATTTTATAGGTTACATTACCTGTGTAAGCAGGACCAATTTCAGCTGTGTCTTATTTCGACCGTTACAATCAGTGCTACACGAAAGCATTTTTTATAGCTCGACAAACGCATTCTCGCTGTAGTGTGTAACGGAACTAAAGCTGCATCTACACAGTTCAATATTCCAATCGCGTATGCGTGCAATCTGGGAAGAATATTGAAAGAATCAAGTTTAAAAGGTACGTTGAATTAAAATGCATAAAGATTTTGTGTCTACATGGTGCGCCGTTTTGAACGTCGTCTTCACTGAGTAAATATATTAATTAATATTAAATATCAATCTTGCATTCATTGCTTTAAAGTTGAAAGAAAAGTTTAACCGTGTAGTTGCATCTTAATGTATTCATGATCATTAATTTACGGGGAAACAGTTGGCGACAACGACTAAACAAAAGAACGACCATGCGATAAATTGATAGCGATAAATCTAGCTGCAGAAATTATCGTAAAATCTGACTCTGATTGGTTGGAATTCAAAATTTCATTACACCTCATTGGTCGAAAATGTAATGACGTCATATAAACGAAATAGTCATCATAAATTTAATGAATACTGGCTGGCTCTCTAAAGGACTTCCAGACTACAGAAACATTGCAGTGGCCAATGATATGTTCAATTTTTTTTCCTACTATCGAAGGAAATCTGCTATATAAAAGTCCTTAACAGAGTCAGTGATCATTAATTTATGGTGACTTTTTTATTATCTTTGGGTCAAGTGACACTTCAATGCGTCCACTCATTTTTAGTAGCTAAGCAACAATCAAATTGTGGACAAATACACTGAAACGCAGACACGTCATTTCCAACATATGGCAGTTCAACAAACTATTTTAATAATTTCACGCTTACAATCTATGTCATAGGTCTGCATGAAGGATACTTTCTAACCAAAATAATTAAAATGAAACACTTGTTCGATTATTCTCAATTTACCTAATGTTATTTTTCACCGAAGATCGAATGAAATTCCGTTCTTCAAATTCCAATATTTCAGTTTGTTTGTAGAACTTTTTAAAGTTATATTCTAATATTTACCTTTGATTGAGATTCTGGCTGATATGTACATCTATTATCAGGCAATACATCTCACTTGACGATATGTGTCAGAGGAAGAATAATTGTTTGTATACATCTGAAGTCTGACTAGTGTAATATGTAGCTAATAGGCGATGTATGCAATGGAGGGAGAAAGGAACTGGTCACCCTACCCCATTATCTTCTGGCCTTGTTGCCGCATAATTGGTGCCATGTTGGTATCACTTGTGAGGTTCAGATCTGTCTTCGGACAGTTGACTAAATAACAACAACAAACATAATATTTACTTCAAGGATTGAATATTTTAGTCCATTAAGTCCTGAACTTTTATAAATAAATAAATAAGTAAATAAATAAATAAATAAATAAAAAAATAAATAAATAAATAAGAAATGGATGAATAAATAGATAAATACAAATAAATAAATAAATAAATAAATGAAAATTAAATGACTGAATAAATATATAAATAAATAAAGAATGAAATGTATGAATAAATAAATAAAATTAATTAATTAATGCATCAATAAATAAAATAAATAAATAAACATATAAGAAAATAAATAAATAAAATGAAATGAATGAGTGAATGACTAAATAAATAAATAAATAAATAAATAAATAAAATGAAAGGAATTAATAAATAAATAGAAATGAAGTAGTCTAAATAAATAAATAAATAAAAATGAAATAAATAAATGAGAAATGAATGAATAAAAGATAAATACAAATAAGTAAATAAATAAAAATGAAATAAATAAATAAATAAATAAATAAATAAATAAATAAATAAAGAAATAAGAAATGAAAGAATAAATAGATAAATACAAATAAATAAATGAAAATTAAATGATTGAATAAATATATAAATAAATAAAGAATGAAATGAATGAATAAATAAATAAAATAAATTAATTAACGAAATAAATAAAATAAATAAACATATAAGTAAATAAATAAATAAAAATTAAATGAATCAGTGAATGAATAAATAAATAAATAAAAATGAAATTAATTAATACATAAATAGAAATTATGTAGCCTAAATGAATGAATAAATAAGTAAGTAAATAAAAATGAAATGAACGGATAAATAAATAAATAAACAAATAAATAAAAATGAAATGAATTAATGAATAAAAAATATATAAATGAAATGAATGAATGAATAAATAATAAGTAAATAAATACATCAATAACGAAATAGTTAAATAAATAATATATAAATAATAAACAAATAAGTAAATAAATACCGGTAAGTAATAAGTAGACTTCGCTGAATTGCACGCAGCGTGCAATCAGGTTGCCGATGTACGGTAGTATAGAGGAGGTGAGCGGCCGCCCGGTCTCGTAGTATAAGCAGTTCATGTTAAGAGTTGTGACAGGTCCAAACAGACAGAGCAGCTACAGCTAGATATACCTATGTAAGCACTTGTTTCTGCATTACTGTGTTTGAATAGTCAAAGCTAACATTTGTTCAGTGCAGACAAGAATTCAATCAAACATGCTACAATGAGAGTGTTGCTGTTCCAAACAATTACCCTAGGATACCCTTACCCCCCGCAGCCAGTCTTGACCCTTTGGAAAACGTGGTTGGAAGCTGTTAATTATTATGCAGAACATTACGGCAAAATAAATAAAATAAATAAACAACAGTTCCGCTAAAAGCTGTAAAATCAATAAACAGCTATTGAATAAATATTCTGTTCATTGATTCTAATTTTAAAATCGTGTCCATAAGCATCACCCTGTTCGAATAAAACTACAACTCTCAAAACCCTTAATATAGTGGATAAAGTATCACAAATTGTTATCCAAAATATCACTAATTTCAGAAAAAGTGAAATGTAAGTTTAGAAACATTATTGCTAAAAATTCTGCCTATTCACAACTTTGTAAATAAATGATGTAAATAAATAAAAGACGTGTAAAGTGGTGTAAATAAAAAGTAGTCACTTCCCGTTCTTCAAATATGCACCTATTACATCGTGTGATGTTGAACGTAATGAATTCCCAAAATAAAAACTGTTTTAAATCGGAATAAATTAATTAATCGCTCAAAATGTAAATAACTCTTTACTGCAATGCAATATTCAAGGATGATGTGAGTAATATTAATTAAACTTTAAATAAAATATATCTCACTACAAATTAAATGTAAATTACATGTTTAGACATTTGCTACTTCAATGATCATTCATTATTATATTTCTAAATGCAATACAGGTTTTATTGAACCGAGTATACTGCTCAGTGTTTAAATAGGCATTCCGTTGCACGTTCCCTTCTCATACAGTCTAACGAGCGTAGTTAAACCTAAATAATATTCTCAAAAAGTAAATAAATTAATACCGGTAAGTAATAAGTAATAAATAGGCAAATAAATAAATATGTAAATAAATAAAAAATAATAAATAAATTTGTCAGCATTTTGGGAAAAGCTACGAATAGCGAGATCCCCTCGTTCTGCTACGACCATGGCTTAAGGCAACACAATACAGTACGAGAAACACACGCGATCGCTGGGAAGTGAAAATAAATCTCTACTTGTCTACCGTGAATCGAACTCGGTCCTCTAAATTTGAAGCTGGATAATCTAAGTCTTAAGCTACAGCGAGGGCGGATTTCTTTTTCATACGTCGATTTTTTTTAGCTCTCGGAGTTTCTGCATAGCAGGCACAGAGAATCATTCTCCCCCTTGATTTCGCCAGCAAACTATATGAGAACTGAACCACGGCTGGATTCATACAAGTAGGATATACGTATGTTACAATACTGACGTAGTCCCTCCATCTCGGCCTTCCCCATTCTTCATATTACTTTTCGTTTTCTTTCAAAACTTTCTATTGAAAATGTTGAAAGGGGGCGATGCAGTGAACCAAACCACATCATATCTTATACTATACTGTGTGCAGACCGTAACAAAGTTCTGATCCTATTGTGGTTCAAAGTATACAGTCGCTCTCCCTATCGCAGAAGACATGAAGCATCGCGTTCCTTGCCTTTTGATCCAGGATAACTTTCCAGTTAGTGCTTGAGTAAAATTAATTGCTAATTCAGTATTAAAAAATGAAGACGCAGACTCGTGTCATTGAAATTATCTCCTAGAATGTGCAAGAAAAAAATAGGAATATTTACTCACATACGTGGATGTAATCCATTTTGCATTCAATTGTCGAATAGCCTATGTAAGGAATAACATTTAAAACATAGTACACGTGCCCCATATAACTGGACCTCGGATTTTTAGGACCTTAAAATCGACTTTTTAGGTACCTAAGTTAGATTCTAAAATTATCAAAATAGCCAATAAAAATATAGTTTTAGACCAGTGATGTCAAAGCAAGCGCATTTTTCTGACCTTGACGTCGTGCGCGGGCATCAAGCGCTAAGTATGGAAAGGGGAAGGGTTGTGTGTATGAATAAGCAGCCTGTTGGATTAAGAAAACAGTGGTGCACAAACTTCAAACGGAACGTGAAATTTTATGTCGTTATTTTTATATGGCTTCTTTCTGTTTGATATTATCTATATTGTCTGTAAAACAAACGTACTAATATCAATTTCTTAATATTGTAGTTGTGTTTTAAATGTTAATAACATAATAAAAAGTTAAGAAGGAATATTCACATAAGTTCCATAATAGTGCAACAATACTGTACTAAATGGATGAAACATATCATTAATAAAGAAAGTGATATCCCAAAAAAAGAGATTGAGTATGACATGACAAGTTGGAATTGATATTGATGGTACCTTTAGCCTTATAAAAGTAATCAATAAACTAATCAAAACAATATTAGAGTACAAAGCAAAGTTACCTAGGTACTGTATCCGTTTTAAGTGTAACTAATATTTCATAACAAAACTCTTATCGCATTATGCTTTTAAGGTGATATTGGTGAGCAACTTTCTGTCATCAGAATATTAAATTATTTTCTCGAAATGTGCTGAAGCTATAGAGCTGACATTTTTACAACACATGGGCACGTATCTTTTGCTTATGATGTAACAGCAGTTGCTTTGTTAATTCAATTCCTTACGAACATTTTCCATGCGAATATTTTCAAAATTTTCAATACACTATCTTCAGTAATACGTATATACGGTATATTAGATTTACGAAAAACATTCTGTAAGGCTACTAAATAAATAAGCCTATATCTGAAAATTTCACTTTTCTATAAAAAAAAGTTGAACGGCTGGGGGGATCATCGTGCTAACCACACGATACCTCCATTCTGGTTGGATGATCGTCCACCTCTCCTTCGGCATGTGGGCGTGAGGCCAGCAGCCGG
Source organism: Periplaneta americana (assembly GCA_025594305.2). Taxonomy (NCBI): domain Eukaryota; kingdom Metazoa; phylum Arthropoda; class Insecta; order Blattodea; family Blattidae; genus Periplaneta; species Periplaneta americana. The sequence continues at coordinate 190,263,323 of JAJSOF020000005.1, forward strand.
GTGGTCGGTCTAAGCCCTTCACGGGCTGTACCGCCACTGATTATTATTATTATTATTATTATTATTATTATTATTATTATTATTATTACACAGTCATTACTTTATTTTTCATTAACTCTAATATCTAGGTAATTGTCACTGTCTCAATGTAACCCGTGCTGTGCTGATCATACTAATTGTACTATTCCTTTAGTTGTGAGATTATATTCATATGTATTAATTCTTTTTTTTAAGTTAGGCCTAATAATTATATACTAGAATGTATTTCCCTGTTTGTGATTATGTATTCAGTCTTTTTTTATTATATATATTTTTTATTATTATTATTTTTAAGTTAATACTGAGTGTGTATAAGTATTCAATCTCTTTTTACTTTGTTATTATTATTATTATTATTATTATTATTATTATTATTATTATTATTTTAAGTTAATATTTATTTTGTATGCCGGTATGTATTTTTCTGTATGTGATTTGATCCTGGTTGAGTGGAAGAGAAGGCCTGATGGCCTTAACTGTGCCAGGGAAAATAAAACTATTATTATTATTATGATTATTATTATTATTATTATTATTATTATTATTATTATTTTTTTTTTTTTTAAGTTAATACTTGTATACCGGTATATATTTTTTTCTGTATGTGATTTGATCCTGGTTGAGTGGAAGAGAAGGCCTGATGGCCTTAACTCTGCCAGGGAAAATAAAACTATTATTATTATTATTATTATTATTATTATTATTATTATTTTTTTTTAAGTTAATATTTGTATACCGGTATGTATTTTTCTGTATGTGATTTGATCCTGGTTGAGTGGAAGAGAGGCCTGATGGCCTTAACTGTGCCAGGGAAAATAAAACTATTATTATTATTATTATTATTATTATTATTATTATTTATTATTATTTTTTTAAGTTAATATTTGTATACCGGTATGTATTTTTCTGTATGTGATTTGATCCTGGTTGAGTGGAAGAGAAGGCCTGATGCCTTAACTGTGCCAGGGAAAATAAAACTATTATTATTATTATTATTATTATTATTATTATTATTATTTTTTTTTTTTAAGTTAATATTTGTATACCTGGTATGTATTTTTCTGTATGTGATTTGATCCTGGTTGAGTGGAAGAGAGGCCTGATGGCCTTAACTCTGCCAGGAAAATAAAACTATTATTATTATTATTATTATTATTATTATTATTTTTTTTTAAGTTAATATTTGTATACCGGTATGTATTTTTCTGTATGTGATTTGATCCTGGTTGAGTGGAAGAGAAGGCCTGATGGCCTTAACTGCCAGGGAAAATAAAACTATTATTATTATTATTATTATTATTATTATTATTATTATTATTATTTTTTTTTAAGTTAATATTTGTATACATGTATTTTTCTGTAATTTGATCCTGGTTGAGTGGAAGAGGAGGCCTGATGGCCTTAACTTAGGGAAAATATTATTATTTATTATTATTATTATTATTATTATTTTTTTTTTTTTTTAAGTTAATATTTGTATACCGGTATGTATTTTTCTGTATGTGATTTGATCCTGGTTGAGTGGAAGAGAAGGCCTGATGGCCTTAACTTGTATGCCAGGGAAAATAAAACTATTATTATTATTATTATTATTATTATTATTATTATTATTATTTTTTTTTTTAAGTTAATTACCGGTATGTATTTTTCTGTATGTGATTTGATCCTGGTTGAGTGGAAGAGAAGGCCTGATGGCCTTAACTTGCCAGGGAAAATAAAACTATTATTATTATTTTTAATTATTGATATTTGTTAATACCTGTATATTTGTATACGGTATGTATTTTTCTGTATGTGATTTGATCCTGGTTGAGTGGAAGAGAAGGCCTGATGGCCTTAACTGTGCCAGGGAAAATAAAACTATATTTATTATTATTATTATTATTATTATTATTATTATTTTTTTTTAAGTTAATACTTGTATACCGGTATGTATTTTTCTGTATGTGATTTGATCCTGGTTGAGTGGAAGAGAAGGCCTGATGGCCTTAACTCTGCCAGGGAAAATAAAACTATTATTATTATTATTTTTTTTAATATTATACCGGTATGTATTTTTATTGGAAGAGAAGGCCTGATAGCCTTAACTGTGCCAGGGAAAATAAAACTATTATTATTATTATTATTTTTTTTTAAGTTAATTATATCGGTATTTTTCTGTATGTGATTTGATCCTGGTTGAGTGGAAGAGAAGGCCTGATGTTAACTGTGCCAGGGAAAATAAAACTATTATTATTATTTTATTTTTTTTATTATGTATTTGATCCTGGTTGAGTGGAAGAGAAGGCCTGATGGCCTTAACTCTGCCAGGGAAAATAAAACTATTATTATTATTATTATTTTTTTTTTTAAGTTAATACTTGTATACCGGTATGTATTTTTCTGTATGTGATTTGATCCTGGTTGAGTGGAAGAGAAGGCCTGATGGCCTTAACTCTGCCAGGGAAAATAAAACTATTATTGTTATTATTATTTTTTTTTTTAGTTAATACCTGTATATCGGTATGTATTTTTCTGTATGTGATTTGATCCTGGTTGAGTGGAAGAGAAGGCCTGATGGCCTTAACTCTGCCAGGGAAAATAAAACTATTATTGTTATTATTATTTATTTTTTTAAAGTTAATACCTGTATACCGGTATGTATTTTTCTGTATGTGATTTGATCCTGGTTGAGTGGAAGAGAAGGCCTGATGGCCTTAACTCTGCCAGGGAAAATAAAACTATTATTATTATTATTATTATTATTATTTTTTTTTTTAAGTTGTATTTTTCTGTATGTGATTTGATCCTGTTGATGGAAGAGAAGGCCTGATGGCCTTAACTCTGGGGAAAATAAAACTATTATTATTATTATTATTTTATTAATACTTATTACCGGTATGTATTTTTCTGTATGTGATTTGATCCTGGTTGAGTGGAAGAGAAGGCCTGATGGCCTTAACTCTGCCAGTATTTTTATACCGGTATGTATTTTTCTGTATGTGATTTGATCCTGGTTGAGTGGAAGAGAAGGCCTGATGGCCTTAACTGTGCCAGGGAAAATAAAACTATTATTGTTATTATTATTTTTTTTTTTTAAGTTAATACCTGTATATCGGTATGTATTTTTCTGTGTGTGTTTGATCCTGGTTGAGTGGAAGAGAAGGCCTGATAGCCTTAACTCTGCCAGGGAAAATAAAACTATTATTATTATTATTTTATTTTTTTTTTTTTTTAAGTTAATACTTGTATACCGGTATGTATTTTTCTGTATGTGATTTGATCCTGGTTGAGTGGAAGAGAAGGCCTGATGGCCTTAACTGTGCCAGGGAAAATAAAACTATTATTGTTATTATTATTTTTTTTAAGTTAATACCTGTATATCGGTATGTATTTTTCTGTGTGTGTTTGATCCTGGTTGAGTGGAAGAGAAGGCCTGATGGCCTTAACTCTGCCAGGGAAAATAAAACTATTATTGTTATTATTATTTTTTTTTTTTTTGGTTAATACCTGTATATCGATATGTATTTTTCTGGTTGTGTGATTTGATCCTGGTTGAGTGGAAGAGAAGGCCTGATGGCCTTAACTCTGCCAGGGAAAATAAAACTATTATTATTATTATTATTATTATTATTATTAAGTTAATACTTGTATACCGGTATGTATTTTTCTGTATGTGATTTGATCCTGGTTGAGTGGAAGAGAAGGCATGATGGCCTTAACTGTGCCAGGGAAAATAAAACTATTATTATTATTATTATTATTATTATTAGGGTCTATGATTTCTTCTTATACCTACAACACAAACTTTAACGAGCAAGTGTTCCAGGAATATGGTCAAGGATCCTCTAAGGCTACTGAGGTGAACCCTCTCTATAAGTGAAACGCACGATAAGGCCTGATTCAAAAAAAAAAAAAAAAAAATCGAAGGAGAATTGGGAGGAAAATTTAAAAGGTACGCAAAACGCGTCCTTGCAAGGGGTTGGGGGCTGTACAAAACTAAATATGTGAGCTCCAAGCCTGTTGGCCACTAGTCTCACTCCGGGTTACGCTGCTCCCCTGAAGGAGCTCTAGAAAATTTTGAAGGAGAAGCCGAAATTGGACGTAACCTCTTAGGTACCACATACGCGAGGGGGGCTGAGACTGATCAATTGATCACGGAACGGGGCGAGGAGGAGTTGGCTGGTGTGTGCCGTTAGGATGGCAAGACGCCGTCATCTGTTGTTCGATGACAAAGCAGGTGAAGGCCGTCGGAAAAAGCGCCGTGAAATCTAAACTGCAATTTGAGAGGTCCCTGTCCTTTCAATTTGCGACTTATTGAGTGACCTCGTATGTTTAATATACTATTAATATTATCTGAAATAGGGCATAGATAATTTATAAGAAAGGTGGAATATATATGGGGAAGGGCATATAGGTCCGTGGCCCATTTCTTATAGGGCTCATCCCGACATTTGTCTTACGCCTGAGGAAAACCACGGAATACCTTAGGCAGGATGAGTTGTCTCATATAAGAGACTAGCCAATTTGGCTATTATGTTGGAGGTCATGAGCCTTGTTGATTTGTCTCAATTTCGAGACCAGCCATTTGGCTATATGATGGCTCAATTGCGAAGAGGGGGGAGAGATGTGATTGTTAATTAGGGGGCCTGATTCAAGATCGTTGCGCTGCTTAAATAGTTTCATTTTGGCCGCTCTGTACCCGCTCCCTGGGTTCATCACCTCCTGCTTCAACAAGCACGGCAGTTTGCAGCCGCTTCCGCTTCAGTGAGCTTCGGCACAGGCACAAAAACAACTTCTTAAGTAGCGGTACTTCATTGTGCTCCCTTACATTTTTGCATAGTTCTTGTTAGGGTAAGGTTGGCGGCAGGTTCGGCGACCCCAATCACGTAGAATCTCGTTACTTCAGAAAAGCAAATGGAAAAGGTACAGTTATTTTCTTCCAGTCACTGAGGTGTTCTCACTTTCAAAACTTCGAAAACTATGTCATTTTTCTTCCCCATTCGTCATTCCTTTTGTCGAAAACAATAGCCCTCAAGTCAGTCATGTCAATTGATGCCCATAGGAGCAAGTGCACGCTTTAGAACCCAGGAGAGCCTGAACGCTTTACAGTGGAAAGGAAAGAGACAGACGAAAGAGATAGTATATGCCGCTTGGTCGAGCTATATTCAGGGATGGCCAGCACTGATTCAATGGATAAAGGAAAGAAAACTTATTAAAACTGTATCCATGTTAATTTTTAGATTTGTCTGAGAAGTATAAGTGCATTATAAGAATGTAAGTTTTAATTTTAATGCTTGTTTTTCAAAAGTTTGATTTTTTTTATTCAAAAGAAATATTTTCTCAGCTTTTTAATAGAAAAGTGAAATTTTCAGATATGGGCCTATTTATTTAGTAGGCTTACAGAATGTTTTCATAAATCTAATATAGGCCTAGCGTAAATACGTATTACTGAAGATAGTGTATTAAAAATTTTGAAAGTATTCGCATGGAAATTGTTTGTAAGGAAATGAATTAACAAAGCAACTACTGTTACATCATAAGCAAAAGATACGTGCCCATGTGTTGTTAAAATGTCAGCTCTATAGCTTCAGCAGATTTCGAGAAAATAATTTAATATTCTGATGATAGGAAGTTGCTCACCAATATCACCTTACAAGTACAATGCGATAAATGTTTGTTATGGAATATTAGTTACACTTAAAATATATACAGCACCTAGGTATCTTTGCTTTGTACTGTAATATTGTTTGATTAGTTTATTGATTACTTTTATAGGGCTAAAGGTACCATCAATATCAATTCCAACTTATCATGTCGTACTCAATCTCTTTTTTTGGGATATCATTTTCTATATGAATGAAGTGTTTCATCCATTTAGTACAGTATAGTTGTACTGCTACGGAATGTATATGAGTATTCCTTCTTATCTCTTTATTATGTTATTAAGATTTAAAACACAACTGCAATATTAAGAAATTGGTATTAGTATTGTTTTACAGACAATATAGATAATATCAAACAGAAAGAAGCCATATAAAAATAACGACATAAAATTTCACGTTCCGTTTGAAGTTTGTGTACTACTGTTTTCTTAATCCAACAGGCTGCTTATTCATATACACAATCCTTCCTCTTTCCATACTTAGCGCTTGATGGCCGCGCACGACGTCAAGGTCAGAAAGTGCGCTTGCTTTGACATCACAGCCTCAAGCCAAGGCTCGTGCGCCGAATTCTGTCCTCCGGAGTTATTTCTATGATCCTTCAAAAATGTAACACATAAGGGACTCAGTTTTGAAATTTTTTCAATTTTAAACCGAGATGTTACTTCTTTCCTTTTTTACTTGTTTATTTAACGACGCTGTATGAACTACTAGGTTATTTACCGTCGATGGAATTAGTGGTAATCAAATGGTATTTGGCGAGATGAGGCCGAGGATTCGCCATAGATTACCTGACATTCGCCTTACGGTTGGAGAAAACCTCGGAAAAAACCCAACCAGGTAATCAATGCCCGAGTGCAGCTTCGGGTCGGAAGGGAAGATCCTTAGCCGACTGAGTTACGCCAATGTTTTTTTTTTGTGTTTGTTAGATGCATTAAGAAATGGGTGTGTTCAAATTTTCACGAGTTCATATTTCTTAGGGCCTATATGGACCCTGATTCATGGGAAATATTTTAATATTGAGAAATTCATGATATCTAATTAGTTTAGGCATAAAACATGTTTGGAAACTAGACATTTAAATTTTCACATTTTCCATTTACATAATAAGTTTTGGCTTTTAATTTTCAAGATACTTAAAATTTCTCAACGTTACATCTCAGATCCATTAATATATATGATTTTTAAATGAATTTGGTGAAAACTGCATGTGCATGGAATATTTTGAACATATAAACATGTAGTTTCCAGAAAAGACAAATTTCTAAATGGGGATGCAATATTGACATATATCGTTTATCGATATTTTAATTGCTCTCCTACTGGCTTAATCCCGTAGCTTAGGAAATAAAAAAAAATTCCTTTTTTTTTTTTAGTTCTTAGCACATGCAAATGCAAATTGAAACTTGACATGAAAGCTACGACCATTTCAATAAATGTCACAATTCGTATTACAGTATTTACACTTTAGCCTACGTATCTATTTCATAGAAAAAGAGACGATAAATACACCTCTATTTATTTCCTAAAACTGAATTTGTATTATTTTTCCTGTTCCTAGCCGGGGAACTTTTAAAACTAAAATACCGGAAAAATCCAGGGGCACCATTTCAGTTTTTGATTTAGAGATCAAGTTTTTTTTTTTTTTTTTTTTTTTTTTTTTTTGGAAAGACGTTATAGGGTATGTCTCTATTTTCTTTGAAATGAACAATTTTCCATACCGAAAACTGCGGTAAATTTGACCATAAAAAAGAGATTTAAACCAAGATATCAGATGCACGGAATATATTTTTAAATTCCATTATTTTTGCTCCATTTTTAACTACATTTTATTACTTTAACTGGTCAAATAAACTGCACTTTATATTTCCAGGTTTCATACATAAACCTAGTTTCAACTTTTTACCTCACTTATGAGATATGTAATTTACAATGCACTTGCTATTAACATTACGTACAAGATGCAATCAATATATTTCAGAACTGCGCTTGTATTTATTGTACCGTTAAACATATATGCGCGTGTCACTGAAGATCATTGCTTCCATGCCTGTTGAGTCTGTCTATCAGACAGCGTCAGATTGTCTTTAAGAACTGAGCTTCTACAAGTGATTTTGTGCAAACATGTCAAGGACCTATTTACAATTTTTCCTGGAAACTCTGCACATAGCCCTTATGGCTAGTCTTCTTCTCTGCCTTTCAAGTGATGCATTTAGTATGGAGTCCAGGCGTTTCCCTGGTTCTGGATAACTTCTCCCCTTTCTACGTCCTGTGTGTTGCCTACACTCAGGGCAGTCCGGAAACTTATTGATTGTCCCTTGCAAGTACGAACAAATGTACATACACAATTTCATTAAGGAAATTTTAATTTCAATTAACAAAAAATAGAAAACCCTTTTTGTTTACAATAGGTAACAATTACTATTGTAGCAAATTATTATGAGCAAAGTTATTAACTAGCTTGTCTTTTATTGCTTTATATATATATATATATATATATATATATATATATATATATATAATTTGAACTGGTAATGTAAATTACGGGAAAACGACTGAACGGATTTTAATGAATGACCCCTCATTTTGAAGCTTGGCATCCAAGGATTTTCAGAAAAATAGTAACTTTCAGTGAAGCATTAGTTTTTCTACATAATTTTCCTATTTTCCAAAATCCATCTTTCGTCAGTTTTGAGAACTAATTGCATTTCAGCACGGCCGTGATTTCAGAATAAAACAAAACACACACTTCAATAAACAATAGGCTATTACAAGAAGGCCATGACCTGCAGGATTTCTGACATATTTTGAGTTCAAATTCAATTGGTTATTAAAAACTTCAAGACTTACTAAAAATAATTTACAGGTCTGATTCTGCGGTGTACAATTTTCTGAGTACAGTTGTGTATTGGATATTAAAATCTACAAAGCTTGTGGTAGTTTGATGACATTACTACCATTAGAAATGAAATATTATTATAGTTAATGCCATGGTATGACTATTTTTCATTAATTTTATTGTACATATTAATGCTATATTGATGATTTGGGGTTATATAAGTAGATGTAGAGAATATCTTAAATTAGATCTTCATTTCTATAATTTACTGAATGGTGGCTATTATATATTATATATATAACTACAAACTTACGTAAGATAATAATATTATTATTAAAAATCAAATATTTTTATAGTTATTAATCAAGTGGGGTTGGGTCTTTTTCACACACTTAATGGAGGTGTGGTGTAGATATTTACATGCGTCATTCTCTTCACTACTGGATCGAGAGAGCGCAAAAATTACAGTTCCTAAGGAAAGGTATTACTTACTGATAAAATAAGAGGCCTACAAAATTTTGTAGTCTCCCGATCTTTTCAGCAGGATAAAATGATTTTACCCTCTACATTCCAAGCTCTACATGCAGGAGCTATACCAAGATGCTATGTCTATTGTTCGAAAGCATAGCAAACCTGACTTTTTTTTTAACTTTCACGTACAATCCACAATGACCTGAAATAGCTATTGCTTTACTCCAACATGAAAAGCCCACTGATCGTCCTGACATTGTTACTTGCGTTTTCACGTTGAAACTCAAAAACTGAAGGTGGATAGGTTCAAGGAAAAGTATTTGGCATACAAAAACATGCAGAGGGAGTATGTTATTATTATGGAAGCAAATAACTTTCAAAATGTCTGATATTCTTCATTCAAAATAAATCTGAAACATTTTTATTTAACGTCTAATGAACTTAATTTGCAGCATTTGCTGCACAAGCCACTAGTAGTTTATAAAAGTGGAATATTTCAATATTAAAAGTACAGTTCTCACATTTTTTCTTTAGTAGCACTACTACTATAGTACATTATGCAACGAGCCTATAATGGTAGTAATTAAGACGAGAGTATGTTTGTTTATGAAACGAGCGCAAGCGAGTTTCATAATTTTCATACGAGCGTCTTAATTACCATTATAGGCAAGTTTGATACGAATTTTTATGCTCGACCATATTTCTAACTTGAAATTATTCAGAAGTATTCATGTTATGGTTATCTAAGTGAAGAGCAGAACTGACCTTCTAAATTGTGAGATGTGCGCAGACGCGAAAGTATTGATTTTTTCCGAGGAACGAATGTCATTGACCTTGATATAATCTAGAGAATAACATGAACATTAGTCTAGATATAACCTGGAAATTGATTTAGAATTGAAAAACGAGATGACAAATTGAATTTATTTGAATATTATTTACAATTAACGCTAATTATTATAGTAACAGAACATAACCTTCTGCGACAGTATTGGATTTCCAGCCTCCGTGACTTTTCGCTAGTTGTCTTTCGATTGCATATCCGAGAATAATCGATACTTGCGCTTTTATAATGGTACAATGGTGATTTCTAATTGGCTGAACAAATGAACTATAATGAATAGGTGTACTTTAATGAGGTGCATTAAAGGGCTACTACCAGGTGTATAATTACTACATTTCGGCATGGTCGAGCATAAAATTATTTATTTTTTAATCTTAAACTCAGGGGGACAAATTGCCTCTGGAACAAGCCCAATTTTTTTGGGACGTATAGCAAATCTAGTCCTGTTGTTCTTTCATAATCCTTCTATCCATGAAATATAAGTGTTGGGGTCATACAGGATGTGTAAGCTTTTATTATATATTACTAGTGGCTTGTGCAGCAAATGCTGCTGCAAACTAAGTTCGTTAGACGTTCAAATAAAAATTTTTCAGATTTATTTTCAATGAAGAATACTTGTCTTTTTGATAGTTATTTGTTTCCATAATAATGAAACATACTTCCTCTGAATAGATTTTTTTAGGCCAAATACTTTCTCTTGAACCTATCCACCTTCAGTTTTTGAGTTTCAACGCGAAAAAGCAAGTATCAATGTCAGGACGATAGCAGTAGCTATTTCAGGTCATTGTGGATTGTAGGCGAAAGTTAAAAAAATGTCAGGTTTGCTAAGCTTTCGAACAATAGCATTTTCGTATAGCTGCTGCATGTAGAACTTGAAATGTAGAGCGTAAAATCATTTTATCCTACTAAGAGATCTTGCTGAAATGATCTGGCGACTACAAAATTTTCTAGGCCTCTTATTTTATCAGTAAGTAATACTTTTTGATCTTTCCTTAGGAACTGTAATTTTTGCGCTCTGTCGAGCCAATACTGAAGACAATGACAGATATCAATATCTACACTACACCGCCATTAAGTATATGAAAAAGACCCAACCCCACTGGGCTAATAAGTTTAAAAATATTTAATTTTTAATAACAATATTATTATCTTACTTAAGTTTTGTAGTTATATATAGCAGCCACTCAGTAAATTATAGAAATGAAGATCTAAATTAAGATATTCTCTACATTTGCTTACATAACCTCAAAACGTTTCACTTTCATGTCATCAATATAGCATCAATATTATGCACAATTAATGAAAAATAGATGCATCATGATATTAACTATAATAATATATAATTTCTAATGATGATAATGTCATCAAACCACCTCAAGTTTCGTAGATTTGAATATCCAATACACAGCTGTACTCAGAAAATTATTATATACTGCAGAATCAGTTTTTAATAACAAATTGAATTGAGTTCTAAATATGTCGGCAATCCTGCAGGTCATGGCCTTCGTGTAATAGCCTATTGTTTATTGTAGTGTGTGTTTTGTTCTGAAATTCATCAAGTCGACCGTGATTCGATAAAATTAGTTCTCAAAACTGACAACAGATGGATTTTGGAAAATAGGAAAATTATGTAGGAAAATTGCCATTTCACTGAAAACTACTACTTTTCCGAAAAACTTTGGGTTCCAAGCTTCAAAATGAGGGGCCATTTATTAAAATCCGTTCAGCCGTTTTCCCGTAATTTCCATTACCACTTCAAATTATATATATAGATGTGGCAGTCACTAATTTGTCCGATCTAAACACTAACATCAATTGTGAATGCTGTACAGCTTGTATTTTAATTCCCACCCTAAGACGGCACAGCAGTAATGCGAATTTAATTGTATCAGCGTCGAGTAGCTGTCTGCGATAATTTTGAGTCATATTTTAATTAGCAACTGGCGCTCGTAGCGTTATCGACATCTGCTGATTTCGTGCTCAGCTCGCAATTTATTGTTCCCCGTTATAATTCCACCAAGTTCTGACCGGGGAAGAGGGTAGGTACTAAAGGTTCGGGATGGGGGTGGCTTTGCTATGACATTGACAGGCAACTACCAGTTCTGAATATATATTGCGAGAGTGCAGTCAACTTGAGTTTACAGTATTCTTTACATTGTTCAATTCAGAACTTCCTTATACAGTAATTACAGTAAATCTGTGCAATTCAGTGTAGTGCGTATATTTAGAATAGGATTAGTAGTGTAGTGTAGTGTAAAAATAGTATAGGATGTGTATAACTATAGTATAGAAATAATAGTGCGAGATTATAGAGCAGTGATATTAGCAAGAACGATAGTCTTAAACACTTTCGTTTAGTGTGGCTAATAGAAAGGCAAACACAACTATTCATAGTGAAGCAAGAGAAATAATAGCTAACATCATAGAGAAGTGCGATGAGGAAAGAGTGCAAAAACATTTGAGGATTCCCTTAAATACATCAACTGAAAGAGCGGCCGAATACACTGGTGTACGATATAGTATAATAAAGAAGATTAGGAAGGAACATAAGATAAGAAAAGAAAACAGTCCGTATAGACTTCTGAAATCGCCAGGAAAGAAGAGACTAATAATATCTCGTAATATACTGCATGTAAACGACTTCGACAAGTGTGTTATAAGAAATACAATACAAGACTTCTATATTCAAGAAAAGAGAGTGCCGACAATACCTAAACTTTTGACGGTAATTAAAGAAAAAAATCAATTTTCCTTGGGGCAGAAAATCACTAAACAGAGTCGTGAAAAGCATGCAGTTTAGATGGAGGAAATGTTTCTTGCACGCATAATAGTATGTTTACCACTAAGTTCAACTCCCCCCTTCCTCTTCGCTTCCCTCAGAAAACCTTTTCCTCACCAACAAGACCGCGGACACAGTTACCAGTCCTGTACAGTACGTCCGATCGTCTACTCAAGTGTTTTGTGTCCTACCCTTTGGCTCAATGAAATACTTTACGACTCCGTGTGTCCATCGGAATTGTCTATTATCTGGGAGAGAGTTCAAACGTGCCGACGGGATCCACGTTCGTTCGGCACAAATAGAACAACGACCAGAGCGGCGCGGCAGGGAGTCAGCTGCCTCGGTCCACGGCGTGCTCAGCGTAGCAGCTGATACTGTGCGCCACAGATCTTTTTTTTTTATTTTAGTAGGTTATTTTACGACGCTTTATCAACAGCTCAGGTTATTTAGCGTCTGAATGAGATGAAGGTGATAATGCTGGTGAAATGAATCCGGGGTCCAACACCGAAAGTTACCCAGCATTTGCTCATATTGGATTGAGGGAAAACCCCGGAAAAAACCTCAACCAGGTAACTTGCCCCGACTGGGAATCGAACCCGGGCCACTTGGTTTCGCGGCTAGACGCTCTAACCGTTACTCCACAGGTGTGGGCCACAGATCTCAAACCCACCTAAAGTATTGCAATTTAAATTTAAATTGTTAACTGCCTCCAATTGGAGGTAGCCCAGAAGGACTCAGTATACTCTCCTACATGAATTTTACAATATTAAATGTTTACATAAATTTGTTGACAGAAAATTAAAATAAACCTGTATGAATTATAAAGTGAACAAAAAGAAATTAAACAAAGTGAATGTGATGACTCAGAATTTGGCAAGAGCGTTTCAAAACTGAAGTTATGATGAATAATTTCGAGGGAAAAATTGTTCAAATCAACTTTACAGGGAGTTATACCTGAAATCTTGATTTGAAGTTATGATGTCAGCAGTAAGTGTCTGTGGTAGTTCAAAAGTCTTCCTGAAGCTCTTAAAGAACTTGGGAATCACACCACGAGCTCCAATAAGAAGACCAATCACCTCAATGTCTTCAAGCTGGTATTTTGCTTTGAAGTACAGTGAAACTCCGATTATCCGTCACCCTATTAACCGATTGCTGGATTATCCGACTATCTTTCTCTTGCTTTTTTTTTTTTTTTTTTTTGCTACAGACACATATATAGTCTGTCTTCTTCATATGTATGAAGTACTACTATACGTTATATTACTCATAGTACCAGTACGTATTTTTTCTAGAGTATGTTATTACAAACCTTGACACTTACACAGTATGATCTGCTGTTAGAGTTGCCGTACTGTAGAATTTCTATATAAAATATATTCCACCAGTATCAAAAGAAAACGTGTTGTGCTAAGTACCGAAAAAACGGAAATAATTTAGTGGTTCGGGGAAAGAGAAACTGTGGCTCATCTCGCATCAGAGTACGAGATTGGTGTTACAACTGTGCGCGATTTAATAAAAAAACAACAATGAAGTGTATAAAGTATGTAAATCTACAACATGAGACCTGTATTATTCTTATGTTTCCGTTAACAGCCAATACAAGGAATTTCCTTCCCCCTTAAAAACCCGTCGTTGACAACCAGACTTGAATGATGAACCTTTGATTCACTATCTAGCGTGTTAAACACAAGAACGCGGAGGGAATTAAGAAATGCAATTATTATTCACTTAATTTACGAAAAAAATTTACGGTACGGATTATCCGATTTTTTCGCTTAACCGTTCAGTCCATCCCCTTCATTACCACGGATAATAGAGGTTCTACTGTAATCAACTGTTGGCAGATAAATGTTGATCTTTTCTTGATTGACATCCTCCGGCTGGCTACTCCCCGTTTCAATCCTTATGGTAGGATCAATTATATATCCTTTCTTGGTAGTCTGGGAATACGCTATGATGTCAATACGTCTAGAGGAGCCATTAGTAGCAAGGCAAAATACTTTTTTTTCCTTAAAGCAGTTGCAATTAAGGATCGAACATGATGGTGTCTGGCATTTCGGAGGAGTAAACCTCTGGTACACTGACCTTGGACGTGGACAAGGGTTTCAGTCTCCGGGCAGCCATGTCTGCACCGGGATCATCCAAAGAGCGACCAGGTACTCCTCTAACTGCTGCTAAATTGGCATTCATTTTGAAGCAGGTTACCCATTCAGATGTAGATAGTCCAGGCTTATTAATAATCCAGGCGTTGGCTTTAGGTACTTGGCTGTACAATTCTACACCTCTGCCTCTTCCAGGCATTACTTTCCATGATTCGAATTCTGTATTTCTTAATTCCTCTCTTAATTTCCTAGTCATAGATTTACGAAGTTCAACTGGACAAGGGAGACTTAGATGTTGACAGGAAGAATTAAGTTCAGACATCAAAGGTAGCATACTATTTACATAAGGATTTTCATTTAATATTAAAGTGATGCAGATGTTGCAGTGTTGCAAGAAAGCTTCCCATGATGCTCTGACTAGTCCCAAACCTCTGAACCTAGCTGAAAAAATTATATTTTTTTAAAGTTACTGAAGTTGGTGTTCCTACTTTGTAAACACTAGCTAGATGTATGCACTTCAAAAATCCGCAACAGAAAGGGATTCGGAAGATTACTTACTTACTTAAGTAAGTAGTAAACAGCCGGGTATTGCGTACCCAGTTGTGAGTTGGAGCGATGCAAGGGAAGATCATTCTGCGTTTATTTATTTATTTACTCTGATGGAGTTAAGGCCATCAGGCCATCTCTTCCACTCCACCAGAAATGCAATACAACTACAAAAAATTATACATCATGATGCAATTAATCTAATGTAGTAACGTGTGACAGAATAAATATGATGTAAAAATAACTGATGATACAAGTAGAAGCGCTGTGCCTTGGATAATTCTGCGCCCTCCCCTCACTTTGTATAAGATAGAAAGATAGTTGAGAATAACCCAATATGCGGGATTTTAAACTGGATTGGAAACACTGGCTATCGCTGCTGATGTAGTGCGGTCGCGCCGTATTATGGCGTCATTTCCTGTTACTCGAATGTTCGCGGCAGGTACCGATGAGTCTAGAACTTTCTGGATTGAAAATACGCGCCTATAAAGCAACACATATTAGTCATTAGATTTATGCCTTAGAAATGTTTTATCGTTTTGATTACATTTTAAATTCAAAGTTTAAATTTGAAATAAAAGTGCAATATAAATTCTTGTCTTGTTAATTTATTTGATCGCCCTGGTAGCGTAGTTGGTATAGCCTTCTATGCTTGAGGTTGCGGATTCGATCCCGGTCGAGGTCGATGATATTTAAGTGTGTTTAAATGCGACAGGCTCAGGTCAGTAGATTTACTGGCTTGTAAAATAACTTCTGTGGGACAAAATTCCGGCACACCAGCGACGTTGATATAACCTCTGCAGTTGCGAGCGTCGTTAAATAAACCATATATTTTTTTCATTTATTTGATCTCCCCCCCCCGTCAAGCTACGGCACCCCCAGGGGAGCAACGCACCACAATTTGAGAACGGCTGGTTTAATGCATCAGGTTGGTATTGCATTGTATTGTATTTATTAACATTCCATGGTATTCATATATGCTTACAGCTAGAAAATGGAACAAGTCAGAAAACTTAATACTATTATAAAATCTTAATTTATAGTCACAGTCTAGATGGAATATATACAGAAGAGATTTACAATATAGTCTACTAGTACAACACATAGTTTTAGTATCAATTTCATGAAGTGTTATTGAATGTCATGAATTCACCTACAGAATAGAAGGCGTGAGAAATTAGGTACTTCTTTAATTTGGCCCTAAATAATTTTATGTTTTGAGTTTCATTTTTTATATCGATAGGGAGGCTATTAAACATGTTTACTGCCATATAACGCACTCCTTTTTGATAGCACGATAGACTTGCCAATGGAGTATGAAAGTCATTTTTTTGACGTGTGTTTATGCTATGAACTGTTGAATTAGTTACAAAGTTTTCACGATTATATACGAGGAAGATTATTAATGAAAAGATATAATGACAAGCCATGGATATTATTTGTAGTTTTTTTAAAATAGTCCTACACGATTCCCTAGATTTGGCAAATACTATTATTATAATTACTCTTTTTTGTAATAGAAAGATATTGCTACTATCTGTGGAATTTCCCCAGAATATTATTCCAAAACTCATTACCGAGTGGAAATATGCAAAGTATATTGTTTTTAAGGTATTGATATTTACTATCTTTTTCATAGATCTAATA
Source organism: Periplaneta americana (assembly GCA_025594305.2). Lineage (NCBI taxonomy): Eukaryota > Metazoa > Arthropoda > Insecta > Blattodea > Blattidae > Periplaneta > Periplaneta americana. The sequence continues at coordinate 190,280,232 of JAJSOF020000005.1, forward strand.
GCAAAGCAAGCTGAATTTAGTTTGGGGGTAATTTCTTTAATATGATTTTTCCAATTTAAGACATTATCGATTTTTAAGCCAAGAAATGTGGTTGTTGTTGTTTCTAATACGGATCTATTATTAATTATTGCGCTAGAAATTTGCGACGTTGAATTTGGACAGGATTTAAATTGAATTATGTTAGTTTTGTTACAATTTAATACTAATTTATTGACTGAGAACCAGTCACATATTTTGAAGATAATTTCCTCTGTTGAAGATTGGAATGTGTTGGAGTTATTGGCTGTAATTACTATACTTGTGTCATCTGCAAATATAATATGGGATGACCTACATCTTTTATTAGGGGGGCAAGATCATTTATAAACACTAGAAAAAGTAGTGGACCTAATATTGATCCTTGAGGAATTCCATTATTAATAGTTACCCATATCGATACAGATTTCATAGTTGTATTGATTTCAACTTTCTGTTTCCTGTGTAAGCTAACTGTTGTTACTGTACACTTAAGTGCTTTTGTGAACCTTGCATCGCAATCCTTGCGACTGTTTCTTATAAGAGGACAACAGAAAGATGTGCTTGATGGTTTATAGTCCTTATTCCGCCTTCCTCTGAAGCTTTTCATTATCCTCTCCAGTGCCGCTGCCGCTAAATGTTTTAGAGACATTCTCACATAGATCACCAGGCCGTGTAAAATTCAATTCCTGAGAACTCAGCAAAAGTCATTTCCAAACCTTAAAAAACTCCCCTGCAAGAAAATCACATTTATGAGAATTCACTGGAAAGCTGAAGGCACCACCGCAATTATTTACGGATGGTTTTGACCTGCACTTTTTTCCATTTCATTTTCTCTACAAATAAACTGGAAACCGCGGAACAAAATAACAACTTTTGTTTTAAAAGTATTATGGTGAAATTTTATTTATTCTTGTAGCGCGGAAACACAGTTCAGTTTTTTTTTTTGTTTAAATATTTGCAATATTAATTTCATTTAATTTTTGACGGTGTTTGAGTAAAGAGACATAGGGTAAAGGTTGGTAATATTCTGACACATACTTACTTTTAAGGAACCCGAAGGTTCATTGCCGCTCTCACATAACCCCGCCATGGGTCCCTATCCTGAGCAAGATTAATCCAGTCTCTTATCATCATACCCCACCTCCCTCAAATCCATTTTAATATTATCTTCCCATCTACGTCTCGGTCTCCCCAAAGGTCTTTTTCCCTCCGTCCTCCCAACTAACACTCTATATGCATTTCTGGATTCGCCCATACGTGCTACATGCCCTGCCGATCTCAAACGTCTGGATTTAATGTTCCTAATTATGTCAGGTGAAGAATACAATGCGTGCAGTTCTGTGTTGTGTAACTTTCTTCATTCTCCTGTAACTTCATCCCTCTTAGCCCCAAATATTTTTCTAAGCACCTTGTTCTCAAACACCCTTAATCTCTGTTCCTCTCTCAAAGTGAGAGTCCAAGTTTCATAACCATAAAGAAAAAATCGGTAATATAACTGTTTTATAAATTCTAACTTTCAGATTTTTTGACAGCAGACTGGATGATAAAAGCTTCTCAACCGAATAATAACAGGCATTTTCCATATTTATTCTGTGTTTAATTTCCTCCCCAATATCATTTATATTTGTTACTGTTGCTCCCAGATATTTGAACTTCTCCACCTCTTCAAAAGATAAATTTCCAATTTTATATTTCCATTTCGTTACAATATTCTCGTCACGAGACATAATCATGTACTTTGTCTTTTCGGGATTTACTTCCAAACCTATCTCTTTACTTGCTTCGAGTAAAATTCCCTTGTTTTCCCTAATAGTTTGTGGATTTTCTCCTAACATATTCACGTCATCCGCATAGACAAGCAGCTGATGTAACCCGTTCAATTCCAAACCCTCTCTGTTATCCTGGACTTTCCTAATGGCATACTCTAGAGCAAAGTTAAGAAGTTTATTTTATTTTTATTTTAGTTGGTTATTTAACGACGCTGTATCAACTACTAGGTTATTTAACGTCGATGAGATTGGTGATAGCGAGATGATATTTGGCGAGATGAGGCCGAGGATTCGCCATAGATTACCTTGTATTCACATTACGGCTGGGGAAAACCTCGGAAAAAACCCAACCAGGTAATCAGCCCGAGCGGGAATCGAACCCGCGCACGAACGCAACTTCAGCCCGGCAGGCAAGCGCCTTAACCGACTGTTAAGTAGTAAAGGTGATAGTGCATCTCCCTGCTTTAGCCCACAGTGAATTGGAAAAGCATCAGACAGAAGCTGGCCTATACGGACTCTGCTGTAAGTTTCACTAAGACACACAATAATACTTACTTACTTACAAATGGCTTTTAAGGAACCCGAAGGTTCATTGCCGCCCTCACATAAGCCCTCCAGCGGTACCTATCCTGTGCAAGATTAATCCAGTCTCTATCATCATACCCCACCTCCCTCAAATCCATTTTAATATTATCTTCCCATCTACGTCTCAGCCTCCCTAAAGGTCTTTTTCCCTCCGGTCTCCCAACTAACACTCTATATGCATTTCTGGTTTCGCCCATACGTGCTACATGCCCTGCCCACCTCAAACGTCTGGATTTAATGTTCCTAATTATGTCAGGTGAAGAATACAATGCGTGCAGTTCTGTGTTGTGGAACTTTCTCCATTCTCCTGTAACTTCATCCCGCTTAGCCCCAAATATTTTCCTGAGCACCTTATTCTCAAACACCCTGAACCTATGTTCCTCTCTCAGAGTGAGAGTCCAAGTTTCACAACCATACAGAAGAACCGGTAATATAACTGTTTTATAAATTCTAACTTTCAGATTTTTGGACAGCAGACTGGATGATAAGAGCTTCTGAAACGAATAATAACATGCATTTTTCATCTTTATTCTCCATTTAAATTTATATTTGTTACTGTTGCTCCAAGATATTTGAATTTTTCAACCTTTTCGAAGGATAAATGCCCAATTTTTATATTTCCATTTCGTACAATATTCTGGTCACAATACATAATCACATAATTTGTCTTTTCGGGATTTACTTCCAAACCTATCTCTTTACTTGCTTCAAGTAAAATTTCCGTGTTTTCCCTAATTGTTTGTGGATTTTATCCTAACATATTCACGTCATCCGCATCGACAAGCAGCTTATGTAACCCGTTCAATTCCAAACCCTGTCTATTATCCTGGACTTTCCTAATGGCATATTCTAGAGCGAAGTTAAAAAGTAAAGGTGATAGTGCATCTCCTTTCTTTAGCCCGCAGTGATTTGAAAAAGCATCAAACGGAAGCTGGCCTATAAGGACTCTGCTGTAAGTTTCACTGGGACACATAGTAATAATAATAATAATAATAATAATAATAATAATAATAATAATAATAATAATAATAATAATAATAATAATAATAATAATAATAGGCTACTCGTGAAAGGGTTTTCTGCATTTTGGAGCTGACTCACAAAGTCACTGACTTTGCTGGTCATCGAACCCGACTCTTTCTCCTTTAGTAAGATATCGTTAGTTCAATTACAGCAGGCCCTGCTAGTGTAAAAATACGTGAAACTTAAGGCAGTAACAAAGGACATGTCTGACATTGCTGCAGCATCCTTGGAAAAACAAGTTTAAAAATTTACTTTGATGCCTGTACCCTTTATTGCCCCGAGAAATGTGCGATCGTGGACAAAGACCGGTTCCGGCGGGATGTCACTCCGCACGACGAGAAAATGAAATCAAACCTCGACTTGAGCCATTCAGGCGCAGCGAGAAATCACATTGTCTGCTGGCAGTTGTATGTCAGTGGTGCGGCGCATACGGTATGGGGTGGGTGGTCTGGCTGCCCACAGGGAGGTCTGCAGTTCTGAACTTTATGGTGCGGCGTTCCCAGAATGCACAACTATTACCTTTGCACATTCTGTCGCAGTTGGACAACTATTTTTCCACAAGAAAACTTCTTCAATTCGTTCATTACAAGAAAGGTTATACTGCTCTGTGCTTGTGAGAGAACAGCAAATTTCGTTGTCTTGGTGATTATTAAAGATTCAGACTTATATTCCGAATTTGCAATTGAGTCATGAATAGAGATCGGATTTTTATGTAATATCAAGGTGTGAAATATGTACATATTTATGTAAGAAAAATAAGCTGAATATGTACCAAAATATGTAAAATCATGAAAATATTTAATATCAATATCTGACAGGTATAGGGTTGGTAAGACTCTCCAGTTGTGATTTCAAGAGCACCCAACTTTTTACCGCACACTTGACACATTACTATTTTTCCATCTGTTTTCCATCGCAATCTGTCGTTACGGTTGAAGATACCCCAGTCGTCCTGTCCATGCCCATTTTCGATCGCGGGCCAGGTCGATTTTAAGTGTGCTTAAATGCGACAGGCTCACGTCAGTAGGTTTACTGGCATGTAAAAGAGTTTGGTGGCAAGTTGCGCTGGCCTCTAAAAGGTTGCGGGTTCGATCGCGGGCTAGGCGATGAAGATACAGGCACATCCGGCGACGCTGATATAACCTCTGCAGTTGCGAGTCGTTAAATAAAACATAACATTTAAATAAACATAACATTTTACTTAGTTAGAAAAAGCAGTAGATAAACTTACTTTATACTGTAAGTACTAAAACTAGAGAACTGAGTGAAATGAATGACACAACAGTACTGCAAGCACTGTTTCGCTTTACTGGATTAGGAGAAAATAAGAGGAGATGTGGGACACATGCATTTTAGCTGCTCCTTGTAAGAAACAAAGTATCTACTAAAACCTCAAACTATAGGCATTTACAAAATGTTGCTTGAAAAGTGATATTCCTGTCTCATTCAAAAGGGTAGGATTATTCCAGACGACAACCATACTTTCTAATTACTTGGAAAATTACATTTCCGTATAGGTTTATTAAATTTAAAGTAAATAAGTCAAGTAATAACCTGAAAAGCTATTTATTTTAATCTTTCAACATCTTTCCAGTTTGTTTCTTTAATGCAGCTCCTTTTCAAAAGTCTGCTACTTTATTGCGGCTCATGTCAGACTTGACACGGGTTTTCCCTGGAAGGATTAGGAAGAGGGTGGGTAAGGTTGCAAATTGTATGGGAACGGCTTGTTAAGACGTGTGCTGAACAATTATAGTTCGAGACAAATCATGTCGTCCTCGTCCCACTCCACCGCATGAAGGCAACGCTACTTTCTGAGTAATTTTTACAATACAAGGTAGTTGTATGAGAAAGGTTGTCTTTTGTTCACTCATATTTAAAGTAGACGGTATGGGGTGAATGCCTCTATTATTTCCTGGCATTAAGGACATTATGTTTCGTCCCGAAATATATCCTTTCTTGGGTAGATAAAAAGGCTTTTTAATTGTAAACTTCCCCAGCAGACTTTTGTATCCTTTTACAGAAGTAAAAATGAATAAAACCCCTAAATATGTAGATTTATGTAATACCAAGCCATAATATGTAATGTGGGGTAAATATGTAAACATATGTGGTATCAAATTTTAATATATTAATGGTAATTACAAGATTTGTTATTTATATACGGTTAGGTTGAAAGGAATATAATATGTAATTACATAAAAATCTGGTCCCTAGTCACGAATGCGCACATTTTTATACGAGGGCGATCTCAGAAGTAATGCACATTGCGCATGCGCTCCAATATCCATGGAGATGCGTGGTTGTTGTTTATTGCGTTAATACTGAGAGTTATTCCGAACGATTCTGTGCAAGTTCATTTAAATTGCTTAAATACTTTTTTTTGTGTGTTTAAGCTATTGAAATGTACGACGAAAATCAGCGAGGTCACATCTCTGTCTCAGACCCAATACCCTTAATTAAAACAGAAAATTTACCTGGTCGTACGCACGACGGAAAATATCGTTTGTATCTGTTGAATATGAGCATGTTTTCTAGCCCAACAGCTCACAAAATCATGTATATACCCTAAATTGTTAAACTTATAACCCTACTATACCTACGGGTGAAATAGGGTTCGATATACAGGGTGTTTCCGGGCTGGTGTTACAAACTTTCAGAGATGATGGCGAAGGGCACATGCATCAATTTGAGATAAGGAACCCTGGTCCGTAAATGACTGAGTCGAAAGTTATGAGCAAAAATAGTTGTATGGAAATGGAATTGTAATTTCGCACCACGTGCCCTCCTTCCCTTAACCTTTGGAACAATCGTGCAAAAATGGTATAGGCCGGATGTCTCCTTCGTGGGTACTTGTCCCGATAGAATCTGTGAGCTTGTCTACTGTTGCCATTGGTTCATCCGTATCCGAAAATCAGGTCTGCATATTCCGCTCTTGTGTACTCCTCCATTTCACTAGGACTGATCGACTGGACACTGCAACTTGTACACATACACTGCTGTCTACAGACGTGCATATCAGGACCGACCATGTCCGTTACACATTACGCTATCTGCATTGCTTTAGTGTAGTTTCCTGTCCCCACCCCTCAGATAGCGCACTGAATGGAATACTGTAAGTAGACAACGTAAACAACGTCTGATGAATACAGTATGTGTAAGATGTCCAGATACATATGAATAAGGTGTACAGAGGAATAAAATTATTTCATTTCCACACAACTATTTTTTCTTATAACTTTTGACTCTGTCATTTCCGGACTAGGGTTCCTTGTGTCAAATTGATAAATGTGCCCTTCCCCATCATCCCTGAAAGTTTGTAACACTAGCCTGGAAACACCCTGTATATAACGAATATTCATTAATAACAATAATAATAATAATAATAATAATAATAATAATAATAATAATAATAATAATAATAATATACTGAATGTGAACAAAATCCACCCATAGTTAAGGAGAACCGCTGTACAAAAGGAAGATAAATCACCCCTTCCCAGTTGGAAAACGACACCAGTACACTGCATTAGTAGCTTCGTATGTTGTGAACCGAGGACTGTATTGTAACAATATCTTTATTATATTGTCGCCATTTCAACTCGTGCTTGTGCTTCGGGACCCAAAGTCACGGAGAAGGGGAGAAGCAAATGACTTCCAACATATTCTTACTGCACTACCCTTCTGAGAATAAATTTCACACACCGCCTCCTGTAATAACGGGGACTCGGCATATTTCCATACAAATGACTCCCGGGGTACTCGTTAGGAGCAGTACCCCAGTATGGGATCCTAGTTCAATTTCAGTTTTAGTTCAAGGATAATCTAAACATGAGATTATTCCGTTGTTGGAAATACTACAAACCACGTATTGTCTGCCACGGCGCTGCACGCAAACGTCAGGGCTAATAACGCAGCCTGAAAACAGGAAACACGTCATCAACCTGATGACAAATAATGAAAGGGAGGAGTCGGCCGATTCTTTTCATCTTGCCGTGTTGTAAAAATGTATCAGTCAGAACCGGAAATGCAATTTCCTCCGCTCATTTAAGGTTCTTTATTATGTTGTTCAACTGGGCATTGTTCCCCTAATAATGCCAATAAAACACGGAAAGAAGATTCTTTGTACAATTTAATTAATTATCTCTGCTAGTGTGTGTTTTCATAAAAATTAAAAGTATGTGATACAAAAGCTGAAGATACAAGCTCGCCATAATTTCCATAAAATTAATTTAAGAGACTCGGCTGCATTTATCAACAATAATCTCACTAGACGTTTTGATTCATCTACAGAAAATCAAAACTCGAGTGGGATTTAATTGACTATTACACGATTAGAAGAAAGTATATAAAGATTAGAAGTAACGAAGTACTCTAATACAATAAAATATTAATTGACTTACGAAAATACAACTGTCTTCAAATGTATTATTGTACCATCTCAACATCACAAATATTACGCTAGATGCATGCTAGATGGCAGTAGTGAGCAATGCCTTCTCGTCGAGAAATTCTCGATCTATATACACGATGGCAATGTTACTAGTCAAGAAGGCTTTGTTGATTCAGTTTCATTTTTATTAAAATGCAACATTCCACTTCAATTATCCGAATCCCAGTAATCAACGTCACTTGACAGATGATTTTCAATAAATCTTAATATTAAACAATCTCTGATACGTGACTACCCATAATATCATATAGCAGAAGCTAGAACATAACCTAACTAATATACACAAGTGTTAGAAAAGTTTCAATTAACGACGATGACATAAAAAATAAACATGAATAATTTTAAAAGGAATAATTATTGAATGCACAATTTTCAAATTTGAATGTGGTTGGTGGTTCAATTGATGTTATACTGGACGTGTGCGTAATAGAAGTGGAACTCGTTGATTTAGGCCTACATGGTGTATTCAACTTATTCAGAATTTCCGAATGAATAATTTTAAAAGGAGTAATTATTGAATGTACAATTCTCAAATTTGAATACGGTTGGTGGTTCAATTGATGTTATATTGGACGTATGCGTAATAGAAGTGGAACTCGTTGATTTAGGCCTACATAGTGTATTCAACTTATTCAGGATTTCCGAATGGTGCTCTTCATTTATTTGTAAATCGGATTTCAGAAGATGCATAGGTATGATTAGTGATTTTTATTAACTCTTGTTCTTGAATGCCAATGCGAGTCATATTTGAAACTGCTGTGCATCGACTGGAGTGGTTTGTAATTATATATATATATATATATTTTTTTTTGACGTCCAGACCAGCGCAGTTTCAAATGTTGGCAAACAAAGAAACAAATGCTAGGGACGCGATAAAATTAAACAAATGCTAGGGACGCGATAAAATTAAACAAATGCTAGGGACGCGATAAAATTGTGCGATAAGCAGCCATGATTGGTTGAAATACGTCCTTTCGTACCGTTTTATTGGTCAAAAGTAGTATGACGTAGTAAGAGTGTAATAGTCAAAGAAAACAAACCCCGGCAACCATCACTTCGTGCTCATTATTTATCCATTTATTCTAATTCTTTGAATCCCAGCACAATGGTGGAGAGCTACACAGCAACTGCAGTAGCTAAAGGCATTAACGAAGTCTGTCATATCTCAAAATATCAGCTTAGTATTTGGAGGATTTATTAGGACTATTATACTTTTACTACGTCATACTACTTTTGACCAATAAAACTTATCGGCTTATGTGAGGGCGGCAATGAACTTGCGGGTTTCTTAAAGGCCAATAAGTAAGTAAGTAAGTAAGTAAGTGCTTAAGTCAGTGATGTCAAAGCATGCGCATTTTTCTGATCTTGACGTCGCACAGTGGTCTAGAGTGCAAATTTAGCGGGATATATTAATAACTTTTCAGCTACCGAACAGATTTTTATGAAATTTTACACAGTAGTTACAGGTAGCATATATGTTTTGTATGCAAGCTCTCGTAACGTTGGATAAGGGGAACTACCCCTTACAGGGGGCGCAATTAGACAAAATTAGTAACTTTTCTCATATTTAACAGATTTTTATGAAATTTTACACAGTAGTTACAGGTAGCATATATGTTTTGTTTGGAAGCTCTCGTTACGTTGGATAAGGGGAACTACCCCTTACAGGGGGCGCAATTAGACAAAATTAGTAACTTTTCTCATATTTAACAGATTTTTATGAAATTTTACACAGTAGTTACAGGTAGCATATATATTTTGTTTGGAAGCTCTCGTTACGTTGGATGAGGGGAACTACCCCTTACAGGGGGCGCAATTAGACAAAATTAGTAACTTTTCTCATATTTAACAGATTTTTATGAAATTTTACACAGTAGTTACAGGTAGCATATATGTTTTGTATACAAGCTCTCGTTAAGTTGGTATAAGGGGAACCACCCCTTATAGCGGGGGCGCAATTAGACAAAATTAGTAACTTTTCTCCTATTTAACAGATTTTTATGAAATTTTACAAAGCAGTTACAAGTAGCATATATGTTTTGTATACATGCTCTGATTACGTTCGTATAAGGAGAACTACCCCTTATAGGGGGCACAATTAGACAAAATTAGTAACTTTTCTCCTATTTAACAGATTTTTATGAAATTTTACAAAATAGTTACAGGTAGCATGTATGTTTTGTATACAAGCTCTCATTACGTTGGTCTAAGTGTAGCTACCCTTTATAGGGCGGCACATTTAGACAAAATTAGTAACTTTTGTTCTATCTAACAGATTTTTATGAAATTTTATACAGTAGTTAAACTTAGTACATTTGTTTTGTGTACAAACTCTGTTTACGTTGGTATGAGCAGAAGTGCTCCTTACAAGGGGATGCATTTAGACAAAATTGTATGGGGGGGGAATTTAACATTTTAGGTACTATTGCACCTTTTGGACACTCGGGGTGCTTATTTGGTACATAATTAACAAGCTGTCATCTTGAATTCCCTGAATTATACTGCGGAAGCAGATCCGGTTCACAGATATTGAAATAACTGCAACAGAGAAAAATTGCACTACTGGACCTCGAAAGAATAGTGCTCATGAATGATTACTTCCGCAAATCTGCGCACCTTAAGACTAGATTTAAAATAGAGGTAAATAGTGGAGGAAGTGAAAAAAAAAATAATTTTTGGACGAACCAAAGGGGTTTCTTTTTTTCTCTACCTTAGCAAAGTCTGCACTCAATGGTTATATTTATATTTTGTCCCGTGTCCATTCATACTAATTTAACATGCTATAATAACATTAAATGTAACACAAACAAACAGTGTTACATACCTAAAGAACTATTTGACACGTTGGTACCAAATATGAATGGAATCGACCACTTACAACAGAGTTACAGCACAAGGAAAACGGCAGACTCGCGGCGCTTGCTGAGTAAGAATGCTGGGTGGCGAAATGTGGCATGTTATCGGCTTCTTATCTCGCTATGCAGCCACCTCCGCTGATTAAGATTATCAATTCAGTGTTACTCAGTTATATAGGAAAAATAATTTAAGGGTTTAATTTCATTTCTTTACATGTCATTTTTCTCCATTTGTCCTCCTAAATATGGATTTTAGACCACTTTGCGTCGTGCGCGGGCAGCAAGCGCTAAGTATGGAAAGAGGAAGAGTTGTGTATATGAATAAGCAAGCTGTTGGATCAAGAAAACAGTGGTGCACAAACTTCAAACGGAATGTAAAATTTTATGTCGTTATTTTTATATGGCTTCTTTCTGTTTAATATTATCTATATTGTCTGTAAAACAAAAGTACTAACACTGATTTCTTAATATTGCACTTGTGTTTTAAATGTTAATAACATAATAGAAAATTAAGAAGGAATATTCACTTAAATTCCATAGTAGTACAATTATACTGAATTAAGTGAATGAAACACATCATTCATAAAGAAAGTGATATTCCAAAGAAAGAAATTGAGTATGACTTGATAAGTTGGAATTTATATTGGTGGTATCTTTAGCCTTACAAAAGTAATCAATAAACTAATCAAAACAATATTACAGTACAAAGCAAAGTTACCTAGGTACTGTATCTGTTTTAAGTGTAACTAATATTACATCACAAAACTCTTATCGCATTATGCTTTTAAGGTGATATTTGTGAGCAACTTCCTATCATAATAATAAATAATAATAATAATAATAATAATAATAATAATAATAATAATAATGTTTTATTTTCGCTGGCAGAGTTAAGGCCATAAGGCCTTCTCTTCCACTCAACCAGCCTTAATCAATACAATACATAAATTTAAATTACAAATATTTTCACTACACTTAAAAGGTTCTCCAGCAATAATCTTCACTACACATTTATTTAAATTTAGATAAATCTATAAGGTAAAGTAGTAACTTAATTTATGAGCTAATTTAATTCAATGAATTATAATTAATTTAATATTTGAGATAGCTAGTAAAATGATGAAAATTAATTTAATATAAGCTTACTAGGACTATGTTACAGGGAGAATATATATATATTTCTATTTCTATAATGAGAATATTAATGTAATTGCCATTACAGGTTTTGTAAATCTATTTAGAGAAATTAAAGATAATAATAATAATAAGAATGGACAGATGTTAGTTTCATTATAAGTAACAAATATTAATCAGCAATCATCAGAATATTAAATTATTTTCTCGAAATCTGCTGAAGCTATAGAGCTGACATTTTTACAACACATGGGCACGTATCTTTTGCTTATGATGTAACAGTAGTTGCTTTGTTAATTCATTTCCTTACAAACAATTTCCATGCGAATATTTTCAAAACTTTCAATACACTATCTTCAGTAATACGTATTTACGATATATTAGATTTACGAAAACATTCTGTAAGGCTACTAAATAAATAGGCCTATACCTGAAAATTTCACTTTTCTATACGAAAAGTTGAGAAAATATTTATTTTGAATAAAAAATCAAACTTGTGAAAAATGAGCATTAAAATTAAAGCTTACATTCTTATAATGTACTTATACTTCCCAGGCAAATCTAAAAATTAACATGGATACAGTTTTAATAAGTTCTCTTCCCCTTATCCATTGAATCAGTGCTGGCCATCCCTGAATATAGCTCTCCTGAGCTCTAAAGCGCGCGCTGGCTCCAATGGGCATCAACTGACATGCCTGACTTAAGTTATGACTAGCGTGAGAATGTTTCTGTGAATTGAAATACCGCCGATTCTGTTCCCTACCATTTCAGTTGCGTTAACTTTCGACATCCACCAATGTCTGTCCGAACAGATGTAGGCTGTCCATGAATAGTTCAGCCGGCTTACTTAATGGATGTACTTCTGAAATTGGATCCTGCCCTATTTTGGAAAGGGGGTCGTTACCGAACTTTGCCATCTTATAACTTACGTTAAACCTTCGGTAGCAAGCGGTTTCGGGATAAGTAACGTTCATAAATTTCAAGAATTGCCTTTTGATGGCTGAGCTACAAGATGAGAAGGTCTACTGGCTATAAATTCAACATTTGACTGCAAGTCTCTTGCTTTACAGCGTGTAACCTTCCCCCTCATTTCAGGTTCTGTCCCTATTGAAGCATGACTAATTTCAGCTGCCTCTGTAAAATTAGTCACTTGGTGGTCTTATCTTCACAGTGTGCAGAATTACCATGCCTCTTAACCTTCCAAATTCATCAGGTAGAAAACTCCCTTAAATCGTACAGATGTGGGCAGTACAAAAGAAATATCAAATACTAAACCATTCGCACTAACATTCAAATTCAAATTCAAATTTATTCATAATTTACATTCGAAATGGTACATATGAATAGATACCCGAAATCAGCATATACTCGTGCTCAGGTACAGTCCAGTAGAGTCTACATAAATTTTACGGACATTAATAATAATGATGATAGAAATAAGAATAATAATACTTACTTGGGGTACTTACTTACTTACCTACTGGCTTGTAAGGAACCCCCAAGTTCATTGCCGCCCTCACATAAGCCCGTCATCGGTCCCTATCCTGAGCAAGATTAATCCAGTCCCTACCATCATATCCCACCTCCCTCAAATACATTTTAATATTATCCTCCCATCTACGTTTCGGCCTCCCCAAAGGACTTTTTCCCTCCGATCTCCCAAACTAACAGTCTATATGCATTTCTGGTTTCGTCCATACCTCCATGCCACATGTCATGCCCATCTCAAACGTCTGAATTTAATGTTCCTAATTATGTCAGGTGAAGAACACAATGCGTGCAATTCTGTGTTGTGTAACTTTCTCCATTCTCCTGTAACTTCATTCCTCTTAGCCCCAAATATTTTCCTAAGTACTTTATTCTCAAACACCCTTATTTATTTATGTTTATAACAGGGCAAAGCCCCAATTACAATAGACAGTACAGATATTTGTTAAAAAACATAGAATTGCATATAACATGAAAAAAAAGATAAAGCAGATGCAAATGCAAGATACAAGTGTAATTACAAACTAAAAATGAAAAAAAAATAGATACTACCTAAATAAAAGACACAGATATAGATATAAACGAAAAATACAAAAAAAAAAAAAAAGAAAAGAAAAATAGTTAAGTACAGTATCATAGCCAAAAATGTAAAATGTAGCTATAATTGGCAAATTACACAGTAAATATAACACTATGTTAATAAATTCAATATACAGTATTATATAGTAGGCCTAATAGCCTCTGTTCCTCTCTCAAAGTGAGAGTCCAAGTTTCACAACCATACAGAACAACCAATAATAAAACTGTTATATCAATTCTAAATTTTTGACAGCAGACTAGATGACAAAAGCTTCTCAACCAAATAATAACAGACATTTCCCATATTTATTCTGCGTTTATTTTCTGTCGAGTATCATTTATATTTGTTATTATTGCTCCAAGATATTTGAACTTTTCCACCACTTCAAAGGATGAATTTCCAATTTTTATATTTCCATTTCGTACAATGTTCTGGCCACGAGACATAATCATGTAATTTGTCTTTTCGGGATTTACTTCCAAACCTATCTCTTTACTTGCCTCAAGTAAAATTCCCGTGTTTTCCTGTATGTTTCATTGTAGAATGAAAGTATGCTTACAGTAGAGGAAAACGCCTAAACAGTGTAACCGGGATTCGAACGCATTTCTGAGGACAGCCTTTGAGCACGAGTGCCGTTCGTAAACAGCATATCCAAGCAAGTTCAATAACAGCAGGATCTCTGTCAGACAGAAGATTTGAAAGTCCGAATTCGAAAATTTGATTTGAGATAGTCTTAATTCAGAAGACATATTCGTCGGTTTCTGGGCTAACAACGCGACAGGACTTTTAATCGCATCGATTTCCAGATTTCTCTCTCGTTTATGAAGCGAAATGCATGAATGCCGTAATTGTGGAAATTTTTTAAACATTTCAAGTAGTTAGCTCTTAAAAAAGATAGAGTTTTTCCTCCTCCTTCTTTCTTTCACGAGATTATGCCGACTCAAGTTACCTGGTAGCAATGGAAGAAGAAGAATATGGCCTTAATTATCGCAACAACCGGGCGACATGGAATGTGAGATTAGAATACTGCGGAGGAGCAGCGCCAAGCACGCGAGCCACCGGGTGCCCCACAACACTCGTTCCGCCTCACGCTATTTCCTCAATAACCCGGCGATTTATGAAGTACAGGGGCATCATTTTACTTTTACTTCAATTTTTATTGTACCTGAACTTTTGTATGTACTTCACTCCCACTCCTTCTACTACTACACTTCCAACCGTTCTCCACACAGAACCAAGGCCGCGTATGTGGTCATAGTAAGCACTGCTGAGTTAGTGAGTATAGTACGTTCCGGAAATATGTTCGCCTTTTCCAGTGACGAAAGAGCTTTCAATATTGAATATCTATCGATTAATCGATTAATTTCAAATAGTTAATCTATTAAATATTTTGATCGATCAACAGCACTTATAAAATAGATGAGGAGTATAAGAGTATAATTTCGAGGGAAAAATTGTTCCGGAGCCGGGTATCGAACCCGGGACCTTTGGTTTAACGTACCAACGCTCTACCACTGAGCTACTCGGGAACTCTAACCGACACCGATCCAATTTTTCCCTCTATATCCACAGACCTCAAAGTGGGCTGACAACCGTCAAGCAACCAACTTCGAGTGCACATTAACTCCGTGTGACTTAAATAGAGTTCCCGAGTAGCTCAGTGGTAGAGCGTTGGTACGTTAAACCAAAGGTCCCGGGTTCGATACCCGGCTCCGGAACAATTTTTCCCTCGAAATTATTCAAATCAACTTTACAGGGAGTTATACCTGAAATCTTGATTTGCAGTATAAGAGTACATTGAACCCCATTCAACAGGAGACCTATCTTGTGTTCGACAAATATAGATTTATGGCTATAGAAGAAGGTCGACTCTAAGCTGTAGAGATACACAAGTATAAGAATATTTTTATAGCGAGTATAGTTTCCGTAACACAAAGACTCTAAGCTCATATCGACATAGTCTGAGTTCTTTATTTATAAACTCTGTGAAGTACGATATGTAAAAACGTACAGGACAATTTATCCTCGATTCAAAGTCGCTTGTATAATAGGAAAATTGAGCTGGTGGACGAAATGCATTTGTAATGTAAACCAATTACGTCTTCAGAAAGTTGAAACCGAGAAATAATGGCATTTACTATTTTATAGTATCATGATGGCTGTAAGCTACCACAGAGCTAATATCGATCCAGATATCATTTCGTAGAGATGTGGGTCAGAATTTTGTCGTCATACGTCATGATATTATACACGGGCAGCTTGATCGAATGAAACAACAAGAGAATTTCGAGTTTATGTGTAGGCATATCCGCTATTACGCCGCTCGCATATTGATGTCGGGAGTAAAACTTTTTCCACTTAAAGTCATAGAAAACGTCATGGTGGAAATGTGTCTTCCAAGAAAGCAGAAGTTAAAGAATTTTGAAAGAATAAATGAAAAGTTTAACAAAGGCACACTTCACATAAAATATTAGAAGTATGTTCTTTTCTGTTTGATATTTTTATCTGGGATCATATAGTATGTCATAAATATAGGAAAACTCATGTTGTAGTGTTTTTAAAGTATTATGATAAGATTTTTAAGATAAATAAATTTTATTTTAACTATTTTATGCTCGACCATGCCGAAATGTAGTAATTATACATCTGGTAGCAGTCCTTTAATGCATGTCATTAAAGTACACCTATTCATTAAAATTCAGGTTTTCGATTATTCTCGGATATGCAATCGAAAGACAACGAGGGAAACGTCACGGAGGCTGGAAATCCAATACTGTCGCAGAAGGTTATGTCCTGTTACTATAATAATTAGCGTTAATTGTAAATAATATTCAAATAAATTCAATTTGTCATCTCGTTTTTCAATTCTAAATCAATTTCCAGGTTATATCAAAATTAGTTCATGTTATTCTCTAGATTACATCAAGATCAATGACATTATTGTTCCTCGGAAAAAAATCAATACTTTCGCGTCTGCGCACATCTCACAATTCACGAGCTATGCACAAGGTCACTTCCGATCTTCAGTCAGATACGAATAAAATGAATACTTGTGAATAATTTCAAGTTAGAAATATGGTCGAGCATAAAATATTTTAAAACACTCTAAGAATCACATTGACCATTAATAAATAATAAATTATAGAAATGGAAATATGACCAGCAGTGATGGTTCGAATCCCGCCCTACAAGATTTTTGTTCGTTATTATTTATGTAATGTGCTGTGTTGTCTCGAGTAGAGGCCAGGCATCTTAACCCCAGGAATACCAAATTACTTTAAATAACATTCAGTATCAATTCTTCCAGAAAACTTTTCGAGGTTAAGTCAAAATGCTCTATTAATATTCCGATCCACAAGCTTAAGAGAAAAGATTATGTTTTATTATCAAGATTAAGAATTGGACATACAAAATTAACCCATTCCTACCTCATATCAAGAAATGACCACCAACCTGCGAAATCTGTCATTGGTTCCTCACCGTCAAACACGGCATCGTAGAATGCCAAAGATAGCACACCTCAAGGAAGAAATACAATTACGAGTATACCAAACGATGTATCTACAGCAGTCAACGATGCAAATTCTCTTCCACAAGTAATCAAATTCTTTGAAGAAATTTCTTTGCGCAATATGATTTGATTGCAAAATTTGTCATACACTGTTCATTATCTTTTATGTTTACTTATTTGTACATCGAAATACATTATAACTAGGGACCGGATTTTTATGTAATTACATATTATATTCCTTTCAACCTAACCGCATATAAATAACAAATCTTTGCGAATCTTGTAATTACCATTAATATATTAAAATTTGATACCACACATTTTTACATATTTACCCCACATTACATATTATGGCTTGGTATTGCATAAATCTACATATTTAGGGGTTTTATTTATTTTTACTTCTTTAAAAGGAAAAAAAAAAAAAAAGAAACTTCTGCTGGAAGTTTACAATGTAAATAGCCTTTTTGCCTACCCAAGAAAGGGCATATTTTGAGAAGAAACATAACGTCCTTAGTTCCAGAAAATAATAGAGGCATTCACTCCATACCGCCCACTGTAAATATGAGTGAACAAAAGGCAACCTTTCTCATACAACTACCTTGTATTGTAAAAATCACTCAGAAGGTAGCTTTGCCTTCATGCGGTGGACTGGGACGAGGATGACATGATTTGTCTCGAACTATAATTGTTCTGCACACGTATTAACAAACCGTTCCCATGCAATTTGCAACCTTACCCACACTCTTCCTAATCCTTCCAGGGAAAACCCGTGTCAAGTCTGCCGTGAGCCGCAATAAAGTAGCCGACTTTTGAAAAGAAGCTGAAGTAAAGGAAGAAACTGGAAATATGTTCAAAGATTAAAATAAATAGCTTTTTCAGATTATTGCTTGACCTCATTACTTTAAATTTAGTAGACCTATACGGAAATGGAATTTTCCGAGCAATTAGAAAGTATGGTTCTCGGCTGGAATAATCCTATTCTTCTGAATGAGACAGGAATGCCACTTTTCAAACAACAGTTTGTAAATGCCTATAGTTTGAGGTTTTAGTAGGTACTTTGTTTCTTACAGGGAGCAGCTAAAATGCATGTGTGCCACATCTCCTCTTATTTTCTCCTAATCCAGTAAAGCGAAACAGTGCTTGCAGTACTGTTGTATAATTCATTTCACTCAGTTCTCTAGTTTTAGTTCTTACAGTATGAAGTGCAAGTAAGGTTATCTACTTCTTTTTTCTAACTAAAATGGCCCCTGTATCTTCAACCGTAACGACAAAAATAAAATCATGGATTGCGATGGACAAAGCTTTCCCTACAGAAAGAAAAATAGTAATGTGTCAAGTGTGCGGTAAAAAAGTCGGGTGCTCTGTGAAATCACAACTGGAGAGTCTTACCTATCCTATACCTGCCAGATATTGTTATTAAATATTTTCATGATTTTATTTGGTACATATTCAACTTATTTTCTTACATAAATATGTACATATTTCACATCTTGATATTACATAAAAATCCTGTCCCTAATTATAACATATCGTGTATTTTGTTTGAAATCTTCATTGTTTGTATTGCATGTGAATATTATGGTCGGAAAAAGACCCAGCAGTTATGCGACTAAAATAAATCTTAAAAAAAATGGAAGAGGAAATCGATCGCTCTTAATGTACAAATAATTCTCCTTCTGAAACAAAGTTTCCTGTACAATCGCTCGACCAATGCTCGAACCCGCATTGTGCTTGCGGTGAATGCTGTAACATCTAACTTCTGGAAGGAACATATTTTCGAATCACCCTATGGCCTTAACATAGTTTCAGCTGTTTCTGCAAGCAAGCATAATTGACAAAGCATTATATAGCAGATAGTACTGATTTTCTGTTCTTATTTAATTTTTTGTTTTGTGTGCGGACGTGTAACGTTGTTAGTAAGAAAATTGGGCATACCAACTCTGCTTGACTGGCCATGCAAGGATGAAACTCGGATTCCATTCCGGACATTCCCCAACTGCTGCGTAATTAATTGTACATGAAACAAACGCGAATCGAGGCAGTTTCGCTATGACAGACTATATTAGCAGTTGAAAGAAATTGGAAGGATGCTAAGGTAAAAATAGGTATTAAAATCGTGTCTGTATTTACCGACATAAACGATTTTCTATACTTTTTTTTTTGTAACGTGTCTGTTCTAAAGATTGTGTTTTCTTTTTTCACCGCAAATATCTCTCTCTCTTTTAAGGAAGATAAACTAAATGCGTAAAATAAAGTAAGGGCACACAAGGGAATTTAATCGAACAATTTTAGAAACAATTTTTTTTTCCTGTAGCGTCACGGACGTACCGCCATTTCTCGTTTTCCTGGATCCTCTCGTATTTCACTTCTTTTATTGAAGAATTTTTCCTTGAAATTATTCATTTTATAATAATAATAATAATAATAATAATAATAATCATCAGATGATGAGTATTGAAATTTAACGATTGTTTTGAAATAATAAAAATAATAATAAAAATATTAGTAATTTTCTTAATTGGTTACTTTACGACGCTTTATCAACTGCTACCTGTATGTTTATCTATCGTCTGAATGAAATGAAGGTGATAATGCCGACGAAATATTTATGTGTATTCAATAACAGTTGAACTCTTTTAAGAACATAGAACTTACACATCATCATAGTGTTCGCTCTTATATTGCTTCACATTTAAGGAAAAATAAAAATCTTGAACTACATGAAGAAGTACATTGTATATCTGAGGATGGCAGAAACAGACGAGCGGATATAGTTGTTCTTAATAGACAGACGGAAAAGGCAGTAATATTGGACCCAACTGTACGGTTAGAAAAGGATATATCTCAAGCATTAGCGGTTGATCAAGAAAAATAAGTCATTTACCGCCCATGTGTTCCTCACTTGAGTGAGATATAATGCAATTGATTACACATGGGAGGCGAGGGGTTTGCTTTTTGGTGCTCGCGGATCGGCGTATAAATATACTACTGATATTCTGAAACCATGATATGACATCCCAAGATATTAAAAATATTTGTTTAAATATCTTAAAGAAATCCACAGGCATTTTACTTAATCATTTATATAATGTTTAGGGTGGAATTCATAGTCGTCACTTATAAAATGAGTGAACCCTTAAGTAATAAGTGTTTGCTTATAATAAGGGAACCCTTAAGTCAATTCCGAATTCATAGACAACATTTATTTTCACGTAATGAGTGCTCACTTACAGCTGCCGGACATGACGTCATAACAAAAGCTGACTCTCACTGAACTAATCCCATCCATTGCATAAATCGCTGACTAAAGCAGCTCTACATGTGGAGTTGCTATAACAACGAGTTATCAATATTATTGTACTGGATAAGTTATATACAGCAATAGTTTCATGATATGTTAAATTCTAGTTGCATGTTATAGTTATAATCAAATATCCTACTAATTGGAACACATGTTCTGTAGTAGTGAATTTCTTAAATAAATTAATTAAGCCTATTAAGCCTACTATATAATACTGTATACTGAATTTATTAACATAGTGTTATATTTACTCTATAATTTTCCACTATTATAGCTACATTTTACATTTTCATATGATATCTATACTTAACTCTTTTTAATTTATTTTTATTTGGTATTTTTCATTTATATCTATATCTGTGTCTTTTATTTAGGTAGTATCTATTTGTTTTTTTTTTCATTTTCAATTTTTAATTTTTTAATTACACTTGTATCTTGCATTTGTATCTGTTTTATCTCTTTTTTCATGTTATATGCAATTCTATGTTTTTTTCCAGAGGATTATCCATGTCTCTAATATACCTTTTTGGGACACGTATATTTTCCTCATTTCGTTCAACAAAATCCTCAAAATCATTCTCAGTATCCATTTTGAAAATGAGTGGTCACTTAAGGGTACAGATCAGCTCATTAAGTAATCACTCATTATGTGAATGAGGGACAACTATGAATTAGAAATGAGCATAAGAACCATTAAGGGTTCACTCATTTATAAGTGACGACTATGAATTCCGCCCTTAATCTTTTAAACTTTCTGAATTGTATATTGTACTATGATTGCTACCTACTGTATTGATTTTCTCTCTATTCCATATATGCATTTTTTAAATTGTTTTCCGGACCTATATGGTCACCTGTTATGACAGTTGGATTTTATTATTATTATTATTATTATTATTATTATTATTATTATTATTATTATGTAAACTGCCAGTAAATGCAACTACAGTGTTGATTTTAAAATATTTAAGGGAGTTACTGGAGAAGTAGGCCTTTTATAGTTCTGATAAGTTTCTTAAGAGTAACAAAAATTACATATTTTAGCACTATTGTGTAAATTATTTCAATAGAAAAATTACAGTTTACATTGACGGTCTTACTAATAAAAACTCTATATACAGACGTTTAACTGTCTTATACTTATACAATGAGTAGCTCGTTTATACGTCGTGTGTAAATTCCTTACTAATAATCACTACATACGTCGTGTATAACAGTACAACTGTTACACAGCTACGCCATAGTTTCGTCATTACTTCGTTACGAAAGATAATAGAATATCTGAGGTTCTCTATTGCATCCGGTAGAGCGCTCTAGTGTGGCGTGTTAAATATCGATAGTACAACTGGCTCTAATCGATTACCACACTACATTTTGGTCAAAGAGCACAAGCTACAGCAATATTACTCTAATAATTCTATGATCTTTGGTTTGTTCTTCTGTGGTTACAAGGTAACCATCATCATAAAATGACAGTCGATACGAACAGCTGTTAGAAGGGCGGCCATTTTTTCGCTATATACAACGCTTAAACAAGGGGTTTCGTGTATATAACTACTGCAAAGCAATTCCCATTGTATAGTTACAGCCTGTTTATACGTCCATAGCTTATTCACGGTTTATTAGTAACGTTTTCTGTCTCAACTCTGCATAAGTCTCGTATAAAAACTACACACGGTTTATTAGTAAGACTGTGAGTATTTATTTATTTAATCATTGATCTTTCTGTTTTACTTGTGTTGACGTGTACATCATTATTGTACCAGGTTGAGTATTAGAGAAGGCCGTATGGCCGTAACTCTGCCAGATTAAATAAATCATTATTATTATTATTATTATTATTATTATTATTATTATTATATGGCTATCATATTTTTGTACAGTTGTATAGTTAACTGTCCGAAGACAGGTCTGAACCTCACAAGTGATACCAAGAAGACATCGCTTATGAGACAACTAAGTCAGGAGATAATAGGGTAGGGCAGCCAGTTCCTTTCCCCTTCCATTGCATAAATCGCTAACTAGTAATATATTACACTAATCAGATTTCAGATATACACAAACGATAAATTGTTCTTCTTCTGACATATGGTCAAGTGAGATGTACTGCGTGATAATAGATGTGTGTACACATCAGTTAGAATCTCAATCAGAGGAATTTCGTACTGTGAAATTATTTCAATAGATAAGAAAATTAGTATTTACATGGAGCATTTATTTCTTAATTTATTTTTCTACTAGCGTACCCGTGCGCTCCGCTGCACCCGATAGAAATAAATATAAAGTAATTACATAATTAAAATAGGACATTTGATCCAGGGAACATTCGTGTTTGATACAAGGATAAATCGTTTAATATGTTACTTAATTTAAATTGCATCCAAATAATTAAAATGCGATCATTTTGGTCCAGAAACACTCATTTGGTGCAATGACAATTCCTTTAATATGTTTCTTAATTTTTATTACATGCAACCATAGTTTAATGAAGATTGACATCATTTAGATTTAATGTGTATATTTTATTTTACTTGTTATAGGTTTCCATTGAATTATGGTAATAACTTAATTTTAACCCTTGTTTTCTACATATTCGGTAAATGGCGCTTGGCCCACTATGGTTCTGAACCCTTCAAATAACTTAAATTGTATTATATATAATATTACATATTATATTATATTGTATTATATTATATTACATTATATTATATCAGAAGTTACTGTAATAACATTATAGCATTATGTCCATCTAAAGAAACTCCATTTTTCCAATGGTGAAATAATAATTAATTATACAAAAGGGTTAATTTAGCTTCCGATATTACTTCATACAAACATAGAAACATTCTCTGTAGGCTATCTTTCGTAGCTTTCGATTGTTGCTGTCCAAGGCCCCTTATAGACGAAGTCATTTGTTTTTTAATTCATTACACGGCCTTAGATGGCAGTTATTTTAATTTTAAAACTCATTTATCTAAATAAATATCAGTCCTATCAAAATTTTTCAAGGAATACAACTTATCGCAAATTATTTTTAAAGAAACTTTTGTTATGTAACATTTTTCACAGAAATCAATAATAAGCGAGATATTTCGATTTATTTAATTCAGGCCCCTTTTAAATAATGTATTTCGAATGCCATATAGCCTAAAATCTAAGTTACAATGAACTTAATTTATATTCAAATTTTCATCGAAATCCGTGCAGCTATTATCGCGTAAAAAGGTAACAAACATACAGACAGACAGACAGACAGACAGACAGACATACAAACAAAAATGTCAAAAAAGCGATTTTCGGTTTCAGGGTGGTTAATTATATATGTTAGGACCAATTATTTTTGGAAAATCGAAAATTACCAGAAACATTTCGGCTACAGATTTATTATTAGTATAGATTACTTCTGTTGACATTTACATACATATTGCGAGTGACTAAGTACGAAAAATAGAGAATAAAGAACTACATATCAGATAACAATAACATTGCAATTTCAAAGATTTTGGGCTATAAATCAAAGATAGTGACAGTCCTCAACTTACAAGATCTTCTTCATTTCTTTGTCGAACTGCTACTTCGGAACTGATATTTTGAAACCTCGTAATCTGTAACAGTCCCAGAAATAGAACCCCTCCCACCTCCATGTCAACGACAGTGGAAGCGACTCTGCCTCGTTATCCAGCTTGGTGAGAAAAAAGAGTTCAAACACACACTGTGTCTAGTAATTTCCCCTGCACCGCCACCACCTGTCAGTCTTTCCCAACAGAATGGGCACTATTTATGCCAACCGTCTTGCTTCGGGTTCAACCCCCGTTAAATTAAAAATGCTGTGAAATACACCAGCCACTGTGTTATGTAAAGGATGAGGTTACTACAGGTTGAAAGCAACAGACTGTAAAGTTCTCTTATTGATGCAAATACTTTTTTAATGTGCAAGTCGTAGCTTCCGTTGTCATGGCTGTAAAATATAGTCCGGGTCAGCTTACTTCATTCCCTAAGGGTGAAACCTAACCATTTTCCACCCATTACAACATTGCTAGTGGATTGTGGTGATTTTCTAGTTAGCAGGTTGAATTTTCTTTTGCCAACTTCGTTTCGAATTTCGATACTGACAAATACTACAAATGGTAGTGATTTTGTAACTGGTATGTTGCCAGATGAGACAAATAGGGTAATTCCGGGGGAGATAGCCATGCGGGTGAGACGACCAACCGCTCTTATTTTTATTCTAATCATCTGTTTCGAATGAAAATCGGTTTGCCGCCAGATGTTAATTAAACGAAGTGATTGTTGCACCTGCGAAAACGGAAGGTTATTATTTCCGCGTTTTGTAGCCGTTCGTTAGTCTGTGAGCAAGCAATAATTTTTCACCTTCTGAAATAACAATAGAGGAATACTGCATTTTGTGAGGAAATTTGCTGGAAACATTATTAAAGAGGTAAGGCATATTTAAACATTCTATCTTAACTGTATTTGTTCTCTTCACTGCTGCCAGTTTTTATTACGCGGTATGGCCATCTCTCCCGTAAAAAAAGGAGAGATGGCCAGCATTTTTCCGTGATAGATGGCCTACAATTGAGGAATATTATTATGTTAAAAGTATCGTTATTTCTAGATTCCGTTAAAATATAAAGCAAAGCCCGGCAGCAAACGTGTCTTTGGAATGAAGATGACTTATACTGTGCTTTTGAAGCCATTAAATATGGCACTTCTGTACGTCAAGCCTTCATTACATTTCATATTCCAAGAAAAGCCCTGGAAAGTAGAGTTAAAACAGACAATTCTACAAAGGGTGCAATGGGACCAAGTGACACATAGGCAATGACAATGGATGTAGATTTGTTCGCCATATTAAATATGCAGGAACATGGATTTTCCCTTACAGGGACCGATGTCTATAGTCTCGCTTACATTTTTATGGGCCATCTATCCCTATATCCTATGGCCATCTCACCCACATATGTTGGGTGAGATGGCCAGTGGCCTATTATATTTCAAACGTATTTTTTTATTACATCAGTGAATTCTATGCGCCCTGAGGCACTATAGTGGAGAAATATAACCTAGAAGGAACGTATTTGATTTGTTTCGTATTTCTTTACCAATCGGTTACCCTGTTCTAAGTGATTAAAAAAACTATGGCCATCTAACCCGGAATTACCCTATCGATAATATCTGTCGATAATGGAGTTCCATGAAATTAAAATTGTACTAGATTTCTGGTCGGTTACTGGAGGCTAAATAAATTTGAACATACTAATAATTAATTAATTAATATCAATATTAATATTAATACATAATAGTTATTTTATGTGTTGCGTTGAGGTTTTAATTCAAGACTATAGTCAAGTAAGTTTTCGGAGTTAGTACTAATAATTTCATGTGGTCAAACAAAATACATTTTTAAGTTAGGTCTCACGAGTCAATTGTTTAGTCAAACCAATGAATTTCGTATTGCCAGACAAAATACTTGACATGTTGATCCCTTTCTCGTATAGTTTGTCTACGAATATATCTTACAAATTATTGAATTATTTAGAATAACCTTCCAACATAAAGTATGTTAAGTAAAGAAATCATTTAGTACGTAGGATCTTGTGATATCTGATAACAGTTGGCAACACTGACAAGACGGAATATACATATGTTGGTTAGGAACTGTTCTTATGTGACCCTCACTATATATTAGGGATATAGCATGGGAATTAGAATGTTTCTAATTTCATCTTCCCTATATGTTTCATAAGAAAATGTTTAAGGGGAAATGTTACTGGACTAAAAATACTCGTGCATCGAAATCAGAGGTCTGCATCGGCCGGATTTAGAAGGGTAAGGATACGGTCCAGCCGACTCTGTACCCGATCCGGTACGCACTTGTCTGAGCCCATCCGAATTCTATCCGACACGAAATTCAAATTCGATAGTGCTTAACAGCTGACAAATCATTTCACATTGCAGCATTATGACTGTATTCATTTAATAATTTTTCTCCCAAATGTTTTAAATGTTTATTAATAGGGCTAGGATTTTGATGAAATTGCATCTTTTTTCTATGAAAGTTATTTGTTTTGAAGAGCTCTGTCAAATGGTATTGTCGGACCATCGGATCTGTGCCCCTTCAGCGCTGTCGTCGTTCTTGGAAAAGTTAATGCCTGTACTCACTCCATTCCACCCGCTTTCCTCCCACCACGTTAAACAGCAGACCACAAACCTTGCCGAATAGGGATGTTGCCAAACTTCCGTCAAACGGTGTCATAAATAACTGGTCCTCCATGCTACAATATCATTTCTTTCAATCAAAATACATCTTGTATTTCTACATTTTTTAAACCTAAACCCCATGTCTCGAATCACTTTCCGTAGTTTTTCTCTCCAACCTTGGAAATTATTACTTTTCTCGCAAGCTTCAGTAATTTCTTCAATGTTTAAACTTCTTTCTGAACGGTATAAAATTCTTGTATCTTTCTTCTTAAAATACATCGGTTCATATCATCTACAATAATTAAAAGTTCCCTTGGTCTGTTCTTCTCTGGTGATTCTAGCTTTTCATCTCCTGCACAGACTTCCTCTCTCCTGATTTTCTTTATTAGGAGTTCTGACCTGTCTATATAAATTACATAAAATGTTGCATTATTAGTATTAGTTAAGTAAGTAATTTTAATACATAATCAATTTAAATAAAATAAGCGTCACCTGTGATATCAGTTGCTCTTTTCGTTGCCTGATTTATAGGGAACAGATATTGACCTGTTTGTTTCTCTTCATCGCAAAATGCTATTACGTACTTGCTTAATAATATTTCTTTCGCCACTCCGTGCTACAGTATTCATGTTGAGTTGACAACACTGGACTGCAAGTGCAAATATTGTAAACTGTCCCGCAAGAAGGCCAAAATTGTGAGTAGTGGGGGACAGAAAGGGAGAGAGATAGAAAAGAGAGAGATAGGAATGCAGGAAGAGAAATGAATTACCGAGGCTGAGAAGGAATTAGAGTTCAGTTCGCATATCTTACGGGGGCACAGATCCGATGGTCCGACTATACCCTATTTGACCTGACTCCCATTTGAAATTTTAAAATGATACGCCACTGACCCTACTTCCTGTTAATGCTCAAGTGAAAGTTCACATGTGGTTTAATTATAAATATGCGCTAGTTTCCGAAACAAATGACTTACGAGTGATCCGAATTACCTATTGCCTTTTCGTACGTTTTCTCATTGAAAGAGTAGGAATTAAGAAAAACGTTTCCTATGAAAATTGTTTGTTTTGAAGAGCTCTATCAAATGGTGCCTTATTTGACCCCGACTCCCATTTGAAATTTTAAAGTGATACGCCACTGACCCTACTTCCTGTTAGAGCTGATTGATGAAATCAAGCTCAAGTGGAAGTTCACATGAGTTTAGTTATAAATATTTTTGTCTCGAAAATGTTCATGGACTAGTTTCCGAAATAAATGACTGCTACGTGTGGTCTGAATCATCCTGTTATAAACACAAGTAATAATGAATGTTCGGATAAAATATTGATTCATGTCAACTTTAATGTGTACCGTATTTTTTATTTTGGGAATATGGTCACTTTACCGTACTAATTTCATAAAAATCCTAATTTTTTCGTCCACGACCTCCGTATGTGAATTCCCCCATGACCATATCCCACGAGTCAGTTATCTGTATGTATGTATGTATGTATGTATGTATGTATGTATGTATGTATGTATGTATTTTTAATTTTTTATTTTATTGGGTTATTTTACGACGCTGTATCAACATCTAGGTTATTTAGCGTCTGAATGATATGAAGGTGATAATGCCGGTGAAATGAGTCCGGGGTCCAGCACCGAAAGTTACCCAGCATTTGCTCGTATTGGGTTGAGGGAAAACCCCGGAAAAACCTCAACCAGGTAACTTGCCCCGACCAGGATTCGAACCCGGGCTACCTGGTTTCGCGGCCAGACGCGCTGACCGTTACTCCACAGGCGTGGACTGTATGTATGTAAAGTGCACTTTGTGATACAATGCACAACAGTGCCGCATGGCTGCCAGTCCACGAAATTATTGACCATTATATATATAACAATTGAATCTTAAGCGACGAGCGTGTAAGTTACATGAACTGCTGGTACGGAAATTGCACGACATAAGAAGCAGCAAAGCATCTGCCTCAGGGAAGCTTTTTCTTTTTATCCAGAGTACACAATGATACGTCCGACACGGTCATTTGAATTTAGCGAGCCGCCACTTCAATCCTCTCATTTACTTTATGTTTCCTGTGCGAAAGTCAGGACAACAAACATTACGGAGTGAAACAACATAATGCAACCTATATTCCCCTCCCCCACTGGACCCGACTAATAACAATTTGTAAGCTTCAATATAAAAGACAACTCCCCTTGTAGCAGGCGGTTATTTCCAGAGAAAGAAAAAAACCACAACAACGGCGGCGGATGGCGTGGCGGCTTTTCGCTTTGACAAGTGAAGCGAGTCGAAATGTCACCGTGGAGAGGAGGACATCTGGCGTACAGAGGCCGGAACTATGCGTCGAGGAAGCGTGAAGACAACGCCAACTACAGATCGAGACGAATGATGAGGAGGACAAAAAGACGAGAGGTGAAAAATGGACGAGGGAATGGCAGGCCTTGAAGTCGGATTACGTATCGGTTCGGATCGTATCGGGCGATACCTTGCTACTGTTTACAGTATCCGCTGACGCAGAGAAAAGTATTTTATTTCATGCTATGTCTCATTTCTTTCTTTAAGTGTGAAAGTGGGATTTAAATCACTTTCTTTAGGGAAAAAGTAAGACACCAAGTTTTCTTTTTTAAATCAGGTATTTATTTGATTTAAATTTAATCATAAGACGGATACACCTACCAAAATTAAACGTAAAGATCACTAAAAGAAGGAACAAATGTTAATAATTTCAAATTTTACAGGGACATCATTTTATTTTTACTAACATTTCTAATATTAACCTGTCTATACTTTTGGATCGGCTGAGAACCGGGAACACCGTTTGCTACCCCCTTCCACGACTAGAGTTCGATGATGCTGGCGTAAAATACAAACAAATCACTTTACTAGTTATAGGAGGGAAGAAAAATAGTTCATCCATTTACGTAAACTAGGTAATATCGCGATTTTGAGTTAGATGATTTTCATTAGGTTTTTGTTTAATCAAAAATACAGTACAGTATTAACAATGGGTCTTTTTACTCACGAACTGAGCTTTCCATGCGGACGTATTCATTATGCAGTGTATATTATACCGTCTACAGCACATTAGCGTACAATATAGAGAATGAAGCTAAATTTGAAAAATATGGATATTAATTAAACACGATTTTGAAAATGTTGGCAGTTCATTTCGATGCAGACTTCAGTTCTAACGTGCATATTATCGCACTATAGACGATTGTACCTAATTCCAATTACCAGTTTCGTCCTTCGTACTAATACCGGTAACTCATGTTGAAATAATTCTGTACCTAATCTATAAAAGAGTACCTTACGTACTGTAAATTCAATCTTCACTTCTGCCCGATCCGAAAAGATAAAATTACTCAGACATGCTATCTACTGTCCATCCAAGTGGTCACGTCGCAGGGTCGTAGAAAGGGAGGAAATCACATGACAGTTAATTACTTAACGAGGCCCTTTTATTTAAGTTATTTTAAACAGTTGTATAATATTACGTAGACGTCAAATTCCTAACAGAAATTAATGTTCTCAGAAAACAGCTAAGACAGCCCAGCCACTAGCCTTTACAGAGAGGCGAATAGAAGCTGGTGGAGGAAGCCGAGATGCGACGTAGGAAAATGGACGACAGTATCTGTGCGAAAATGATTCAATAATGAAAGCTCTTTCGTCACTGGACAACGTGAACATATTTTTGGAACGTACTGTTTACTATGACCGTAAGGCTATTAGGAATGTATATGCGGTCTTGGTTCTGTGTGGAGGATGGTTGAACTTCGTTAGTAGAAGGGGTGGGAGTGAAGTACATTCAAAAAGTCACGTACAATAAAAATTGAAGTAAAAATAAAATGATGTCCCTGTACTTACTTACTGGTTTTTATCGAACCCGGAGGTTCATTGCCGCCCTCACATAAGCCCGCCATTGGTCCCTATCCTGAGCAAGATTAATCCAGTCTCTATCATCATATCTTCCCAACTACGTCTAGGCCTCCCCAAAGATCTTCTTCCCTCCGGCCGCCCAACTAACACTCCATATGCATTTCTGGATTCGCCCATACGTGCTACATGTCCTGCCGATCTCAAACGTCTGGATTTAATGTTCCTAATTATGCCAGGTAAAGAATACAATGCGTGCAGTTCTGCATTGTGTAACTTTCTCCATTCTCCTGTAACTTCATCCTCTTAGCCCCAAATATTTTCCTAAGCATCTTATTCTCGAACACCCTTAACCTATGTTCTTCTCTCAAAGTGAGAGTCCAAGTTTCACAACCATAAAGAACAACCGGAAATATAAACCATAAAGAACAACCGGAAATATAACTGTTTTATAAATTTTAACTTTCAGATTTTTTGACAGCAGACTGGATGATAAAAGCTTCTCAACCGAATAATAACAGACATTTTTCATATTTATTCTGTGTTTAATTTCCTCCCGAGTATCATTTATATTTGTTACTGTTGCTCCCAAGTATTTTAATTTTTCCACCTCTTCAAAATATAAATTTCCAAATTATACTTGTTAAAATTAATATTACAGCAATAAGAAGCAATTAAATGTACTTTGAAATTCATTAATATTTACCTCAAGTAAAAAAAAATAGGCTTCTTTTTCTTTCTTTCTTTACCCTAGTTTAACCTCTCCCTTGTAGGTGCATTTACACGACCCACGCCACCCGGGCCTTACAGGGCCGCGACCTGTCGGGAGAGGAATTAATCTATGGATCACATACATACTTTTTTGACCACACAAGGAGATGGAGGTCCTCCCCGGATGAGGGATCAGCTCAATGCCAGGGCCACCTCCGATACAACACAAACATTTAAGACATTACACAGCATTCACTCACACATATGAAAGGATTAAGGGAAGGATCGCCGTCCATGGCCGGACTTGCAAGAGATACAATCCCGGCATTTGCCTGGAAATAACTGAGAAAACCATGAAAAACCTCAGTTAGGATTGCCGGCCTCTGGAATTGAACCCCGAACCTCCCGAATGCAAGCCTTGCCATCTACCTCGCCGCTAGCCCTCTCGGTAAATTAGGCTTTTAAAGGGGTTTATTTACTTTCTTTACTCCAATCATACTTAGCAGAAGGTGCTATTGCATTCAGCCACTCAGGGTTTGCAAGCAAATATGAATAAAAATCATTGCAGTTATACTTAGATGAGGTCTAAAACAAGGAAATTTCTTTTCAAGCTCTTCTGTGAATTTACATCGCCTGTTTGGCATTGTTATAACGAGTTCTAAATGAGACAGTAGGGCAAGTGGACTGCTTCAAATACTGGGGGTGTACTATAAGCAGTGTCCAGTGCCGTGGCGTAGTGGTCTAAGGCAGCGTTTCTCAAATTTTTTTGAAGTGGGGACCACTTTTTAAAGTCAGAACATTCCGCGGACCACCTTACTCTTGTTCCTTTCGAAAGCAAACTTTTCATTTTCGTAGTATATTTTAATACCGGTATACTTCATAATTTAAAATTAAATTAAGTTTCGGTACTTTGGTCCTCTGTTATGAATTCGAGTGGTTCCTGCCTGGATTTACAGGCGCGGCACCAGATGTGCAGGGAAAAGATGTCGAGAAACACCACGTATATAGTGCTTTAAATTCCTCTTTTGCTGCTGAGAGTAGAGTGGGAAGTCGATAGACGGGCAGGGTAATAAATTTCATAAAATGTCAGTACTGGGAGAAAAAGTGAAATTCGATTGCCATGTGTCATTTCCAAACTCTGAGATTTTAAGCTATAGTGTGATACGCAATTCGTTTGAATTATATTTTTTCTTCTGTCATTTTTGAAGGACCACAAGGGCAGACCTCGAGGACCACAGGTGGTCCGCGGACCATAGTTTGAGAAACGTTGGTCTAAGGCATCCTGCATCGTATGCATCCTGATGCACTTGGAGAGCCACGAAAGGGAGCAAAATCCGGTTGCGAAAGCCAGCTATAACGGCTGAGGGGATCATCGAGCTAACCACACAATACCTCCATTCTGGTTGGATGATCGTCCACCTCTGCTTCGGCATGTGGGCGTGAGACCAGCAGCCGGCTGGTAGGTCTAGGCACTTCACGGGCTGTAGCGCCACGGATTATTATTATTATTATTATTATTATTATTATTATTATTATTATTATTATTATTATTATAGTAAGTATAAGCAGTGACATGAGCTGCTGCCAAGAAGTCAAAAGGAGAATAGCAATGGCAAAGGCAGCTTTTAATAGAAAAAGGAGCATCTTCTGCGGACCTCTAAGAAATAACTAAGGAAGAGACTAGTGAAGTGCTTTGTGTGGAGTGTAGCATTGTATGGGGCAGAAACATGGACATTACGACGAGGTGAGCCACCGGCGTGGGGCTCAGTCGGTTAAGGCGCTTGCCTGCCGGTTTGAAGTTGCGCTCGGGCGCGGGTTCGATCCCCGCTTGGGCTGATTACCTGGTTGGGTTTTTTCCGAGGTTTTCCCCAACCGTAAGGTGAATGCCAGGTAATCTAGGGCGAATACTCGGCTTCATCTCGCCAAATACCATCTCGCTATCACCAGTCTCATCGACGCTAAATAACCTCGTAGTTGATACAGCGTCGTTAAATAACAAACTAAAAAAAAAACGACGAGGTGAAGAGAAGCGACTAGAAGCATTTGAAATTGAATATGGAGAAGGATAGAGCGTGTGAAATGGGCAGGCAGAATAAGAAATGAAGCTGTGTTGGAAAAAGTGGGTGAAGAAAGAATGATGCTGAAACTGATCAGGAAGAGGAAAAGGAATTGGCTGGGTAACTGGGTGAGAAAAAACTGCCTATTGAAGGATGCACTGGAAGGAATGGTGAACGAGAGAAGAGTTCGGGGCAGAAGAAGATATCAGATGATAGACGACATTAAGATATATGGATCAGTCCACACCTGTGGAGTAACGGTTGGTGCGTCTAGACGCGAAACCAGGTGGCCTCGGTTCGACTCCCGGTCGGGGCAAGTTACCTCGTTGAGGTTTTTTCCGGGGTTTTCCCTCAACCCAATATGAGCAAATTCTGGGTAACTTTCGGTGTTGGACCCCGGACACATTTCACCGGCATTATCACCTTCATCTCATTCAGACGCTAAATAACCTAAGATGTTGATAAAACGTTGTAAAATAACCTGCTGAAATAACATAGTACATTATGCAACGAGCCTATAATGATAGTAATTAAGAAGCGAGTATGGATGTTTATGAAACGAGCGCAAGCGAGTTTCATAATTTTCATACGAGCTTCTTAATTACCGTTATAGGCGAGTTTCATACGACTTTTTATGCTCGACCATATTTCTAACTTGATATTATTCATTTTATTTATATCTAACTGACCTTGAGCAATACCTCGTAAATTGTGAGATGTGCGCAGACGCGAAAGTATTGATTTTTTCTGAGGAACAGATGTCCAGATAGCCTATAAGAACCTGCAGAGTAAACTAAATATTAACTTTGATATAACATTGAAATTAAATTAGACATTGAAAAACGAGATGACAAATTGAATTTATTTGAATATTATTTACAATTAACGCTAATTATTATAGTAACAGAACATAACCTTCTGCGACAGTATTGGATTTCCAGCCTCCGTGACTTTTCGCTAATTCTCTTTCGATTGCATATCCGAGAATAATCGATACTTGCGGTTTCACAACGGTACAAAGCTGACTTGTCATTGGCTGAACACCTGTAAGCTGACTTGTCATTGGCTGAAAACACCTGTACTTTAATGAGTAGGTGTACTTTAATGACATGCATTAAAGGACTGCTACCAGGTGTATAATTACTACATTTCGGCATGGTCGAGCATAAAAATATATATGGATGATAATATGCGGAGGCAAAGAGGAAGGCAGAAAATAGGAAAGATGGGAGAATGCTGGGTTTGCAGTGAAAGACCTGCCCTTGGACAGAACACTATGATTGATAGATAGATAGATAGATAGATAGATAGATAGATAGATAGATAGATAGATAGATAGATAGATAGATAGATAGATAGATAGATAGATATAGATAGATAGATAGATGGATGGATGGATGGATGGATGGATGGATGGATGGATGGATGGATGGATGGATGGATGGATGGATGGATAGATAGATAGATAGATAGATAGATAGATAGATAGATAGATAGATAGATAGATAGATAGATAGATAGATAGATAGATAGATAGATAGATAGATAGATAGATAGATAGATAGATAGATAGATAGATAGTGTCATTAAGCAACCGAAGAAAAAATTAAATAAATATAAAACTGTCGCAATGTGACCTGAAGTCATTCGTCTCGAATGAGCGAGGTATCTGTCACCTGTCGGTTTCTTGCTGCAGTGATGACGAATCCTGTTACTGACGTTAATGCCAATGATGCAGGGGTGGTCTGATGGCGGACAGGAAACCAGCGACAGAGAATCATTTCCTCTCATCAACTCATGTAACAGGTTGCAGACCCACCCTAATAGCTGTGAAGTTAGAAGAGAAAAACGCATAACCTACAGGGTCTGTGTCTTCCGGTGCGAGTTTAAACACGGAGTCCGCACACATCTACATGTGGTTGTGTTGATCCCTGTATTACACGGACAGCAACGACTTGTTTGAGTGTAATACTGCTCACAGCACGATCAGAGGTCTTCGAGCTATTTTCATGTGTATAATATTCTCAGTCCTGCTCCGTATCGTCGTGGTACTATAACAATAGCCTTCTGTATGGGCTATTGTGATACACCTATAGGGCTATTATTATACAGTGCTATAAATCTGGTCATATTATACAGAGCAATGAAGTAAGGCTATTGTGATGCACACAAAAGCTTAATTTATCACCTATAAAATTTTGGCTGAAATCACATTAAAACTGAATAAGATTTAGCAACTTTTGCACTGACCATTTTTTCCATTAAAATACAGTATATATAATTTACTGAAACTTTAACACCTTATTGTGAATGCTAGAAAATTGCTGTCTGTTAAAATAGTTTTATGCTCGACCATGCCGAAATGTAGTAATTATACACCTGGTAGCAGCCCTTTAATGGACCTCATTAAAGTACACCTATTCATTAAAGTTCAGGTGTTCCACCAATCAGAAAACACCATTGTAGCAATATGAAAGCGCAAGTATCGATTATTCTCCTATATGCAATCGAAAGACAACTAGCGCGAGACATTTGTTTCCCGGAAAAAATCAATACTTTCGCGTCTGCGCACATCTCACAATTTACGAGCTATTGCACAAGGTCAGTTCCGCTCCTCAGTCAGATAAGAATAACATGAATACTCATGAATAATTTCAAGTTAGAAATATGGTCGAGCATAAAACGTCGTATGAAACGTGACTATAATGGTAATTAAGACGCTGGTATGAAAACTATGAAACTCGCTTGCTCGTTTCATAAACATACTCGCGTCTTAATTACTACCATCATAGGCTCGTTGCATGATGTACTATTTTGTGTTTGATGAAATAGAGTGAGAAAATTATGATACAGTTTGTATTGCTAAAATAAATTAAAATACGTTTTTAAATAATGATGAATATGTTTTCCAAAGTTTTATTAAATTATAGCAGTAAGAATAATTGTTAGGTAAATAAGTAAAAATGAGTCTACATGTGTAATTTTTTAACTTATACCGTATTGTACGTTCTAACATTATAATTCAAACATCTCTCAAGAGCTCAGAAATTATTAAATCTCAAATTACTTTAAGGCTATGCATCTGTGAAATTTGTAACTTCTACATTAATGCACATACGTTTTACAATGTGGACCTGAAATACACAAATTTTCACTTTGATGTTCCAATTAGTTTACTTATAATTAACTTTTGTTGTTTTTAATATTGAATTTTAATTGCTCCAATTTTCGAAGTTTACATAATTTTTCTTTAGATTTATATTTAATGTATTCCTGACAGATGTATGCTTTTCATATTTTTCCAATTACTTTTTTGAGAAAAAAAATTCTTTTAGTTGTTAATTTTTCAGTTTTTCGAAACTCATCATGGTGATTTCAATACTTTCAATAGTAGAAGAAAACACATGCCTCAGTTTATTTAACATGCTCTTGTGGGCTTCTGTGCAAAATTTCACTGAGATAGGAGGGAAACTGCATTCATTAGAGCATTTTGAATGTTACAAAATGTTGAAAATTGAAAAATCGAGAAAACGAGTATGTAAAGGCTGTATATGATACTATCTATATCCTTCCTTCCTATACAGGTCTACCATACACATTTTTCCCCTACATAACAGAGCGAAATATGAACTGAATTAAAAAATAAAATTAGTTAGAATGAAGAACAAGGTCTGTCAGAATAACAGCTGAGTTTCAGTTTAAAGGGCTACACCTCCACATACGCGCTGGTCCCTTTATATTTGTTGAGCGCCTTTAAATTGTCATAGGGCCGAAATAAGCACAGATTTAGAAAACTGAAACATTATTTAATTTTTAGACTTGAAAACAAAATTTCCATTAAAATTTTTTTTTTTTCCGTTGTTTTCACACATGCATGGCCTTAAGTTAGACAATTTATCAACATGGTTAATTTCTTTCATAGTAAACATAATGTATCATAACAGCCCTAAAATATAATTATATCATCATAACCTTTCTCATCCACACACTATAGGCTAAGTCCCGTCGCTCTAATTTCCGGCAGCCAATCACGTTGCATGTCGGCTACATTTAAACGTGTGAGTCTTGTGATTCGCTGATGAAGATGTTAAGCATTTCCTAAGGCTGGATAAATACTTAATATATAATCGCCCGCCATTTTGGCTCTTCCGTTGGCGTTCGCAGAAAGCACACGAAGACGTTATTTGCCGCTCAATTATTTGCTGAATTACAGTGCGTTTGATTTATTATCATAGGAGCTACGACATGATAATGTTTAACGGTAGCTAGGCAGCGAAAGAACAAAAATGGCGAACGATAATACCTACCTAGCCTTTATAGAGCCTTGACTTCCTAAGACGTAAGCAAAGAGGAGTCGCGCCTATAATTATTGCTAGACTGCTCAACAGTCACAGCTTTTCTTTGGAGAAAAATGAAGGTGACACTATTCTGAGTAAAAGGAAAATTTTAAAATTATTCTATCTTTATTCATTCAAGAGCAATAACAAGAGTACCGTATTCTATTATCGCATGAAAGTTTTTTTTTCAAGCAACAAAACTACTTTTTCTTTTCATACATTTATGAGGCTGATAATGATTTTTAAAAATTCTGTTCAATATTGCTCCTTAAAGAGCATAAACTATACTTCTATAATAAGAGTATAAAAATTTTTAAACTGAGCCCTTAATGCATTTTAAAGTCTGTATCAAATTATCCAAACTTCTTTTATTGATCATATTAGCCCTACTTGACTCTATAGGATTTGGTTAGTTTGTAAACGACTCTCACAAGTCAGTGATGATCATCTCCTTCTTGTCAGGAATCTTGAAGAGGAGAAGAAAACTGCTCTCAAGCGCCTGAAAATTCCTGAAGCCAGGATAACACCTCGAACTACTGGCAGACATCTACGCGATTAATTGCGAAAGAGATCGTTTGAATCCTGGTGTCAGTTACCTCATAAGGGGAAAGGTGTAGTCATCTATGAAGAATATCCAAGAGCCAATTCATGGGTTAGCACCAAAAAGAATTTGTCGTCTTCGGAATATATTAATGCAATCAAGATGTCCTGCAACCTTACTGCAGTGCGCTCGGTTCCTGGCAGAGCTTTCAGCACGACCCGTTGCCGTCAACCAGACTGCAACGAGACAGAAACTCTTGGCCACGTGTTGGGCTTTTGTCGGAAAGGAGAGTTACTGCGTAACAACAGGCATCATAGAGTCCGTGGAGCTATCGCCTGTCTTCTTCGGAACAAGGGTTGGGAAGTTCATGAAGAGGTGCACTGTATTTCTGAAGACGACTCTCACAGAAGAGCGGATATAATAGCAATAAACAGGCAACAACAAAAGGCTATTATCATAGATCCGACTATACACATGGAGAGAGATCTAAACCAAGCTCATCAGGTTGATCAGGAAAAGAGGGCCATTTATGAACCTTGTATTCCTTACCTTAGTGCCAAGTATAACATCCCTCTCTTCAATTGGTCAGTGACAGGTTTATTTTTTGGTGCTCGGAGTTCTTTACCAAAATTTACATATAATTTTTAAAACAATTATCAATATCATCTTTTGAAATTCAAAAAATCATCTCGCAAATTCTTAAAGATTCCCTGCAGGTTATACAGTTTCATTTATACCACTCAGAAGGCCTAAATTAAGGATATGCTAATTTTAAATAAAATATTTTATTTATAAGTATAATTTTATAGTCATCTTCTAAGATTTTATTTTATAATTGATGATCAATGTGCTTAATTATTACATTTTATTTTTATAACAATATTCATATTTAATTGATTATATTTGTTTGCTATTAATTTCCGGATCCTCGTGGTCATCCTTAATTAAGGCCGGATGAATTATTTCCCTCTCTCTCTTCGCACGAAAAAACCAATTCGTTGTTATTTCGCATTAAAACATAACGTTTTGACTCTCGTCGTGCAAAACAATTAACTGAATATGTCTACAAAGACTAGACTCTTATCATCAGGGGAATGGAATACCTTCCACTAGGGTAGGGGGCCCAATTTTCGGACAGTCCCTGTTTCCGGACACTCGTAACTTTTTTACATTTTGTGTTTAAACTATGCTCGCTGAGTAGTTTCCGAATAAGCCAACAGATAGCAGCAGCAGTAAGGAGTTGAAGCCACTTATTAGACGAAAGAGAGTGTGTGAAACTTGAGCTCCAGACAGCAACAATCTATTAGAGGTAATGTGAGATCTGTTAATTTTTCCTCTGTTATAAAATACATACTTATTTGAGACCTTGTTAATAGGATAGTAAACAACCTAAAATCCTGATTATATTTGCTCAATAAAGTACATTTCTTTGCCAGTGTTACTAGTGCGGAGGAATGTCTCCATGTTGTCGCCAAGACATTCTCGCGAAATTCAAACAGTAATACGCATTTTTCGTATTTCCGGACACGTAAATGTTCCCGATTCCGGACACATATTTTGTGTAATGAAGCTTGTCATTGTTTAAATGAATTAAATAACCTTAAACAATCGTTCATACGAATTGTAATTGCGTTTATAAAAGCATCAATTTTATTTTATCAACAAAAAAATAACCAGAATTAACTTTAATTATTCCAATGAATCATGTTCTCAAGTAAATTGAAACGTAGGCTTGATATTATATTTGAAGCTGTAAACTTACCGATAATATTTTCCCGAGTTTTTAAATATATTAATTTCTTAATAAATTATCCTGTACTGTAGCAACAATCAAACTTTAATTTAGCTAAACTCGTTTTAGGTATATGGGGGTCATTGTTGTTACACATGCCAAGGAAACAGATGAGCAAGTCTTTCAAATCATTTTCATGGGATGAGGACGATTTAAATCACGCAATAGCAGATTACAGGAATGTAATGTCCGTCAGAGCTACGGCACAAAAACATGGCGTTCCAAAATCTACTCTATATGAACATATCACGGGGGCTGCCAAATCTTGTAAAAGGGGACCGAAAAAACAATGTTTTCGGAATACGAGGAAGACGAGCTGACCTTCCTTCTCATAAATGCATCTAGAAAAGGATTCCCTGTAACTACATCCGATGCAAGGAAGGCAGAATTTGACTATCCAGGGATGTGTGGGAGCCCGGGGAAGTCTCCTTATTCTAGAATAAACCTACACGAATTAGACATCCCTATTTAAAACTGCTAACAATGGTGTCAATGCAAAAGTACCAGACACTGTAAAAGTATCCATGTGCTGGACTTCTGCGAGAAGAATATTATTCTTCTCTGTTTACCGGCACATTGTACTCGCAAACTGCAGCCGCTTGACAGGAGTTTTTCAAGCCATTAAAGGCAAATTATTTTCTGAAGGCACGAAATGGTTAATAAATAATCTTAGTCGCAATTTCAACAAAATACAACTTCCAAAAGTGTTTTCAGGTGCATGGTCCAAGAAAGCTACGGTTTGTGTTGCAGTTAATGGGTTCCGGTCATGTGGGATTTTTCCTTGGAATCCACTTGTCATTCCCGATCATGTTTTTGCACCATCAGAAGTTCTTGGTGCTAAACGCAAAATGTCCCCGCCAACACACTCTTCTCAGATAACAGGAACATGTACAGGTAGTCAACCAATTACCAGTCTGTCACCATCTACATCATTTCAAAGTAGTGAAACTCCCCAACAGCACAAACACATCCACAGTTCTACACCAAAAAAGAGAACCTTTTCGACAGTGATTCCCATCCCTCAGCTGGATACACCTCCCAAGAAACAAAGACTAACTCAGAATGCTGCTGTGTTGACCACAGCACAGTACAGAAATAATTTAGTAGCAAGAAAAATGGGAACAAACCCAACTCGAGACAGTACAAGGCACTTCAGCAGGCACCAGAAAAGACCTTGTGTACGAAATATACGCCAACAATGCTCAGAAAAAGACTGTGTGTAGTTTCTGTGGTGTTGGCTACTACAGCGAAGCATCTGGAAGATTGGGAGCATGGATTCAATGCGGAGTATGTTCGGCACGGTTTCGTGAAGTTTGTGTTGGATCTGCTGGTAAAAAACAGTTCACATGCGGGAACTTTTTGGCAAAAAAGTACCAAATTTGATATAAATATCTTTGCAATATCTGTTGTTAATTTCTTGTTAATTCTATCTATAAGAATAAACAATTAAAATATTAGAAACTCAATGTCCGGAAATAGGAGCCACGGTCAAGAATGTATGTCCGGAAACAGGAACGATGGTTCCTATTTCCGGACAAAAGTACTGGAGTTTTCAAATATTTATCTTTGGTGTAATTTATAAAATGCAGTCATTTTAGCGTATGAGTAATGATACTTAAACTATAAGGTACGTAATCATCATTTTAGTCGCTACCAAAAGCTTACCTAGTATGAGAAATATCAAGAAATATTTGAAACGTCCGGAATTAGGGCCCCCTACCCTATCAAAAATTGAAATGTATTACAAATTTTATTCCTCCATATTCTTAAGTCCTACTTTGATGGGAGCGGGAAATGCATAAAATATTTTGAAATTGTGAATTTGCGCAGTTTCTCAAATAACTGATTTAATTATGTTTCTTAGCTTAGAAATGGTACTGTATAACAATCTAATAAAATTACATTTATTTTGTAATGGTTGTTA
The DNA here is from genome assembly GCA_025594305.2 of Periplaneta americana. NCBI lineage: Eukaryota > Metazoa > Arthropoda > Insecta > Blattodea > Blattidae > Periplaneta > Periplaneta americana. The sequence goes on from JAJSOF020000005.1 coordinate 190,322,383, forward strand.
TATAGAAAAGAATAAGAAATTCGTTCGGCGTTGTCTTGTACAGGGACATCACTTTATTTTTACCAACATTTTTAACATTAACCTGGCTATACTCGGAAACACTGTTGCCCCCTTCCATGACAGGAGTTTGATGTTACTAGTGCAATATGTAAACAAATCATTTTACTAGGTATAGGAGGAGAGAAAAGTAGTGTATCCATTTATGTTGTAGGGAAATACGATATTACGATTTTCAGTTTGATCATCACTTTTACGGAATTTATCAAAATACAGTAGAGGAGTAACATTTTTTTTTCAAAAACTCAACTTTTCTGGCGGCTATGTTCGTTATGTAATGTCTACTTTATTTAGCATATTAATTATTGATGTTATCATACAATATAGAGAGTGCATTTAAATTGAGGGGGTCATAAGTAAAGGGCTGTAAGTGCACTTAAGTTACTTTTGAGAAAATGGGGTTTAAATATTTAAGCTTTCGTAAAATCGATGAATTTTTTTATTTAAATTTTAATGTGTGATGCGATTAAAATAACCCTTTGCCACTAAAATATTAGATACTTTTGCTTATACTGGATGCACTTAACTCATGTTATTACAAATGTCACTAGCATTCCTGTGCTTCTAGCCACCTCAATTCAAAATAAGCTAATCTGAATTTTTAAACAATTTGCTGAAAATGGTTGCCGTTCATTACAATGCAGGCTTCAATTCAGTATGCATATTATTAAAAACATTTTGAAGCATATTCTCTGAAATTGAATTTGTCGTTTCTTGAATATAATTTTTTAGTACGATATTATTAATATAGGTTCTTTCTTCTATAGAAAACGCAATCATATTTCTGAAACACACTATACACTGCAGTGTTTACTTCACTGCTTGAAGACTTCGAATGCAACAGCAGCCGTAAGTTTGTGTGTCTGACGGGAGCAAGGACATTAGTGAAGGGGTGAGAGTGAAGTACATTCAGAAATGCAGGTACAATAAAAATGTAAGTAAAAATAAAATGATGTCCCTGTACAATATTTATTCAAAGACGTCAGGAATAGTAAGCTATTTTGAACATTCGGGAGTAAAGGATGTTACACAAGATTCACATCTAAAATATCCTGAAACATTACTACATATCAACACTTCTGGCACCATTTTAAATATGAAATTAGTAGGGCAAGGCAATTAATGATTTTGCATCTTTTTCTTATGAAGGTTTAAACATTGCTGCATATATGAAATGTAACACATTAAAACCGGGTTAAATAAAAATTCGTTAGGCATTTTTTGCATTTTCTTAAAACTTATTTAGGATATTCATTTTTAGCAAAAGGTCATTTGAGCATAATTTAAACTTTTCAAAAGCTGTGACACTATTTGTATTTGATTTGAGATTTTATTATAATTCAACAGCTTTTAGTGTTTGTCAATAAAATTTCTTGGAATATTGAAGTAGATGTTTGCTAGCTTTACCCTATTTTCAAGGTATGTGCATAATGAACTTGCACTTCTTGAATTTTATTCAAATTAAACATATGAAAGATAATAAATTTTTGAATGCATAATTTTAATCCACTTGAAAACAAACACATTTACCACACTGACCACAGAATTCCTTTTTAGGTAAACTGGCATTGTATATGCTTTAATTGAGGTTATTGTTTCAATCGTCTGTGTGAACAGATCAATTTCTGAGCAAAATGCCTTTCCCTTTTGGAAAGTGCAGTCGTTAAATTTAAGGCATTTTTTCAAAATATGGAGAAAATATTTTTTTCAATTGACGGTCGTATTTTATTCAATGTCAATGAAAATGAAAACTTATTTAAAACACTATCATTGTGTTCAATTGGCAGAGCTTCGTCTGGTGAATTTTTCTCTTCCTACTGTGAGTTAAATTTAAATATTGTTGCTTTCAGTTTGCTCCATGATTGTTTCCAAAGTCAAGAACATGAATTTTCCATTTATAAGCCGGTACTAGCAAACAATAAACAATCATTTTTGTTTGAAAATTAACAATTTTGATTGTCAACTCAATTTAAAATTAATTGTAGAATGCATTAAATGAATTTTCTGCAATTTAAGGATATACTGTAACATGAATTTTAATTTCATCTAGTTCAGTAATCAAGTAGTGACTTTAGCATCATGTTTAAAAGTATTTTCATTAAATGCTTTAAAAATTGGTCATTTTTTTGTTTTTTAGGTAATTTTTGTATTTTTATGTCATAAATTCATTTTTATTTGCATTTTGAAAAATTTATAGGTCATTAAATTTAATTAAATAGCAATTAGGATATCGTGATGTTCATCAGAACAGCTGCTCTAACAACCTTGACTGCACATGCTTATGACTTCATAGAATGCAGCGTGTTAAAAAGAGAATTTTTCACGACTTTACGAGATTGTGATGCAAGTCCATGAAGATCCTCGGGACGGTTGCCAAGACGACGTTACTGCCGCGTACTCTGATATGCTGGGCGTCCAACTGATTAGTTTTTCAATAGCAAAACGGTCGTATTAGATATGATTTATTTAACTTCCGACAGTTTATGAGTGTACGCTCACTTATATATACTTTATTTTGGTTACATCGTATTTTAACTACTCTAAGCAATAAGCATTTTAGCCGCCATGTAACGATTTTTGTTTAATTTTAGGAAGAATTCAGACGAATAATTTTCGGAAATATTCATTATTAATGTTAACAAGCTGCTGTTGAAGGAAGTTTCAAAACTAAAGCAACAGTGTAGAAACATCTTCTTCTTTGAGGGACACACCTAACTGCCGACATTTAGACGTCTTGGTAACTAATCGACATAGTAGGTCGCCAACCGCTCGGTAAAGATACCCAAATAAAGGTGTTACATTAGTAGCTTATATAAATAACGTATTTCACGTCTGGACTGTGAAACTACAGGCCCAAGTTGGTCAATGTTCAGGTTCAGTATTTTCTATTAATTTTTATTTCTTCTATATATATTTTTTCATGGCCACTGAATTTAATTTTTTAATTTTATCACTACCTGCGTTTTTCAATGTTTTCGGCAATCTTTGTAAAACCCCTTGCTAAAAATAGTTGGAAAGTTTAAGAGAAAATACATAAATTCAATCTTCTAAAATTATTTTTTGTTTTTAAATTAAAATTTGCTGAGTTAGACATCGTTAGATATAGTTCCAGCCAAATTTTCCTGGAAATTTAAATATTAATCAAATATAATTCGCTTACTGTTTTGGTCATATTAGAGTATCCACCGCCATTGAACGAATATTTCACCCACTTTATCACTGCCAATGTTGCGCTATAAACTTTTTGGCAATCTAATTAGTAGTGGTCGGGACATAAGTAACATTAATGTCTAGTTCAAATTGGAGTTCGGACAGTTATAATGACAACTGTTTTTTAAAAACGTTTTCCCCCCTCGTTAAGCAAATAACTGTCACGTGAACTTTCGGCGCTGGACCCACATGAACAGACTCATATGAGTAATCTGTAGTGATTTTCAAAATCCACGAAGAAGTGTAGTTTAATAAGATTATTTTTAATAATAGTAATATGCGTTACAAGAGCGGAATGTTGAAGTTACTCAGTTCGAAGGAAAAACTTTGAAACGGAAACGTATTGAGCTTTTAATTTCTATAGAATTGAAAAAAGAACATGCTGTATTGAATCACCACATTTTTTTTTAAAATCTTTAAATATCCAGGGATGAAAACTATTTCAATTTAACTGTGCAATCAAATCTGTAAAGATCTTGGTTTCTGTTCAATGACGGCAAATTTGTAAAATGGAAAATATCTATTTCAACATTGTCTTATGTTTTCTGTACTGTATTTTATTCCAGTTGAAAATAATTTTACTGTTTTTTTTTCCTAGTTTATAAATGGAACTTAAAACAAACTTTTCTTCCCTCTGTTACCTGATAAAATGCAGTAACTTTAGTTTGTATAATATTTAATTTTTGCAATAAAAACAATAATTGTTAACAGTCGCAATTTTGTATGAAATTATGTTAAGTTTCTTTGGTTTATAATTTTAGGTATTGAACGTTCTAAAAATAATATGTTAAAAATAAGATGATGTAAAATGTATATTTCACTTTAAGTGCAATGAAGAGGAAATTGTTATTTTTATAAGATGACATCCTTGTGGAATTTTAACTTACCGCGGGTAATCGTTTTATGGAAACCAATTCCTATACTGCATCAATCTCGCATAAAATTAAATAACTAAACCGAATTACTTACGTAAACGATATTTAATTTATTAAAACAGAGCAATAAGACATTACTACGCTTGTAACGAAGTTCAAATAAAACTGCTATCTTCTATCACGGCATACTAAATACTACTGCCAACTACTCAGAGCGGAAATACGGAACAATAATACTTAACCTCAAAAGTAAGATAAGCTGAAATGTTGCATTAACACAGTCATGTCAATTGATGCCCATAGGCGCAAGCGCGCGCTTTAGAACGAAAGATTTACTCAGGATAGCCTTTTTATTTACAGCGGAAAGGAAAGAGACAGATGAAAGAAGTGGTATATGCCGCTTGGTCGAGCTATATTCAGGGATGGCCAGCACTAATTTAAAGGATAAAGGGAAGACAGTTTATTAAAACTATATACATTTTAATTTTTAGATTTGTCTGAGAAATATAAATGCATTACAAGAATGTAAGTTTTAATTCTAATGCTCATTTTTCACAAATTTGCTTTTTATTGAAAAGCAATATTTCCTCAATTTTTTTTAGAAAAATAAAATTTTCAGATATGTTTGTTTAGGCCTAGTAGCCTTACAGGTACTGAAACAATGTTTTCTAATAAATACATAAATTTACTGAAGATAGTGTACTAAAAATTTTGAAAATATTCGCATGGAAAATATTTGTAAGGAAATGAATTAACAAAGCAACTACTGTTACATCATAAACAAAAGATATTGCCCATGTGTTGTAAAACGTCTTGCTCTATAGCTTCAACAGATTTGGAGAAAATAATTTAATATTCTTATGATAGGAAGTTGCGCACCAATATCAACTTAAAAGCGTAACGCGATAAGAGTTTTGTTATGTAATATTAGTTACAGTTAAAACATAGCCTATACCTAATAAACTTTGCTTTGTACTATAGCATTTATTTGATTACTTTATTGATTAATTTTATAAGGTTAAAGATACCATCAATTTCAATTCGTATCATGTCATATTCAATCTCTTTTTTGGGATATCACTTTCTTTATGAATGATGTGTTTAATTTCATTCACTTAGTACAGTATAGTTGTACTACTATGGAATTTAAGTGAATATTCCTTCTTAACTCTTTATTATGTTGTTAACGTTTAAAACACAACTGCAATATTAAGAAACTGATATTAGTACTTTTGTTTTACAGACAATATAATGGTACAGTTTAAGTTCTAATACTGAGCGCATAGTGGCGTTGTGGTGCACTATAGACATCGCCATGGTATGATACCTTGTCAGTTAGTCTCTCGACCCAACAAGAGACAGTTATTGCATGCACTGTTGCAGAACTACGGTCTTTGTTGTGGCGGTGAATTTGAATGCGCTATCGGAACTCGAGTATTTCTACAAATTTGAAATTCGGGCAAACGTCACGTTCTGTCAGAAATTAGTTTGAAACTGCTATAACCGATCATAACTGGAGACGAAACATATTTTTTATACGATCCGCAACTGAAGCGACAATCCGCCACCTGGAAAACGCCATTATTTCCACGACAGAAAAATTATTTTCGCAACTTCAGGTCAAAAGGCAAGGTGATATTTAACATTTTTAAATTCAAATGGAATTGTTTTAATTCATCCCAAAAGTGCAACTTTAAGATCTCCTCAAAGAGATTCTTGGCCGTTTTAATTCAATTATCGTAAGCGTCCTTTATTTGGCGTTAAGAATTGGCTGTTGCACACGACAAAGCCCCTGCAGATCGCTCCATCATTATCAAGAGGGACTTTATCAACAGGTCGCTTTTTAACACCTCCGTACTCACCTGATCTGCACCTCCGATTTTTTTCTTTCCCACTTTCATGAAATCAATCTTAGGGCGTAATTTTTATGCGGCCGAAAAGGTCATGACTGCCTTTTAGAAGCCGTACTCTTCCTGACCAACATCTTTCAGCGGTGCTTCCAGCAGCTGTTGAACGTTGGCAGACGTGCATAAACGGCGACTATATTGAGGAGGATGTCGATCTGTTTAAGTTTACGCCCTATCACGCGGCATCTTCTGTTCATCCAATCTTTTTCCCTACCCTTCAGGCGTCAGTGTCAGAACTTAATGACTGTACCACGTAGATAATATCAAACAGAAAGAAGCTATATAAAAATAACGACATAAAATTTCACGTTCCGTTTGAAGTTTGTACAACAATGTTTTCTTAATCCAACAGGCTGCTTATTCATACACATAATCCTTCCTCCGTCCATACCTAGCGCTTGATTCTCACTGATGACGTCAAGGTCAGAAAAAAGCGCTTGCTTTGACATTGCATTAACAGAATAAAAAGACGAAAGGTTTTACAGACATTTATTTATTACTTGGAATTACAGCTATTGAAAACGCAATTTTCAGAGTTAAATTTTTTGCATTTCTTGATTTTCTGTGCTTGACACTGAAGTGGACTGACCTGAGCTGGAGGTAGAGGGAGTAGCAGTGGGATGGGTAGGATTTCGATGAATGATGCCGTTTACTTATCTGCATATAGGGTTTCAGTGATGCTCCATTCGCGTGACCTGCCATTTTTATTAATTATGAATTATATAATATATTAATTTTATTAATCACTGCATATTAATGCGATTACATGTCCAGTATTGTACTAGTCGTCTTATCAGATAATGGATACTAGCCGAAAAAAAATCATATTTATTATCTTTGGAGGACTGCCTCCATGGTCTGTTGGTCAGCATGCTGGCTTCCAGATCAGGAGGTCCCGGGTTCGATTCCCGGGCTAGGCTCTCGGTGAATTTTTCTTGAAGAAGAGGAATTCCTTGGGTGTCTAGAGTCTGGAAATTTGTATGATTGTGAGTGTGCCGGGTTAATATTAATTAACCAATCATCAAAATATAAAAATACATCAGGACTGTCGCTGGGCAAACCTGAACACACGTTTCAGCGTCATTTTTAAAATAACCCATCTCTTAGTACAACCATAAAGCATCTAATAGATGCTATAGAGATACCAACAACGAAAAAAAAAAAGTCTTTGGAAATTCCTTAAATTACACGAACATTTACGCAACCCTTTATAAGAAGAAAACCTCAAAGATGGAGAATTTTCTACGGAATCATGTTCCATCATAGACAGGTTTTCCTGTAATAGGTTTAACAAAGGAAACCCTTATGTAACATTGTCGTCGTCTTCCTCACAAGTATTAGACCGAGTGGCCTGTTACAGTCTCAAACTAGAATTTTCAGTCCATCTCTTCTTCGGACGACCTAGAGATCTTTTACCATGCGGATGGTAATGAAACAGTGCTTTTGGAATTCTGCACCGATCCATTCATTCGAGATGACCCTTCCACTGAAGTTGATATTTGCTGATGAACTGCATAATGGGTTCTATTTGAAGTTCTTGCATTATGTCCTCAGTTTTTTATGATCCGAGCGAGTATATCCAGCTGTTGCTCTCATAAACCTCATCTCACTTGCTGTTATTCTACTGACATCTTTATTCTTCACAGTCCACGCTTCACTACCATAGCTTAATACTGGCTGTGCTAAGGTTTTATACAAGCCTATTCTTGTGTGTCTTTGTACTAATGAAGGTTTCATGATTTTATTAATGATCGCCATTGTTTTATTATATTTACATATTTTTTTCAGCAATAGCAACTTCATCATAGGGTGATAGTGTACAGTATAGCCAAGGTAAGTAAAAGTATTTACTCTCTCTGTTATTGTATTTTTCAAACAGACTTTACTTAGTACAGGGAATTTCCCAAAAAATGACGTGATTTTCGTTTTTTCAGTATTAATTTTCATATTATATTTTTCACTGACCATATTTAAATTGTGTACTGAATATTGTAAATCATCTTCAGTTGATGCTATGAGAACTACAGTAGATCATCAGCGAAAAGTAAAGCATCAAGCTGCAAATTTCGATTAAATGGAATAAATCCATGGCGTGTCTGTCGCCAAACTTGAATGATTCTGTGTGTGTATCTATAATTATGTATGTATGTATGTATGTATGTATGTATGTATGTATGTATGTATGTATGTATGTATGTATGTATGTATAATAATAATAATAATAATAATAATAATAATAATAATAATAATAAACAGAAGTGGTGAAAGGCCAGACTCCACATAAATGGGTCCTTGTCGTCTACTGTTGCTTTTGATATGATGGTTGTTTTAGTATGTTGTAAATATTTTGTATAATCTGTTGAGGTATTTGATCATCTGCCAAAATCTAAAGTAATTTATTCCGATTAACTTTATCAAAAGCCTTTTTAAAATCAATGAATGCCATATGCGTTTCTAGATTAAATTATCTATGTTTGTCACCAGTAATTTCAATGCAAAATATCCATCACAACAGGATCTTCCTCGACGAAAACCATTTTTTTCTTCACTGATAATATTGTCGTAATCCTTATTGAGTTTGTTTTTCAAAATATTTGCATAAATTTTATATCCTGCGTTCAATAAACTTATTCCTCTATAATTATCCGTAATTTTCAAATCTTGTCTTTTATATATAGGGATTACAATAGATTTAGTCCAAAATATTTTCTTTTTTCCCATGTATTGTCCTTGTTCTTGTCTATGTCGTCATCATTATAATCCATCTTTGTCATCCGAGGCTTCTGTTGAGACTTGAAAGCAATGTGAAAATGACGCTCAATGGGTTGCTAGCCCAGAGAGGTGCAATTGGTGGGGTTCCCACCTATGCAGCATTTCCTCTGCATATGACATTTCAGTTATACCGCTGATACTCGGTCCCCAGAGCCTCGTTCGTTCAAAACGGGTTGCACCACGTGAAGGTGAGGATGGGATTTGGGTAGGAGAGGTTGTGGATGGAATGCACATCACTACCTTTTAGCAACCCTGCAACATAGTGAGAGAGATAATTCCAGATAAACAAAATGGAAACAACTTGATTCATTGCACCTTCAACTAAGTAAAACGACTAACCCTTTTCTACGGCTAACCTAGTGCTGCAAGCGTTAAATTTATAAATCGTTCTAGAAACATGCTGTCTACTATTGGGTGTTCATTTCAAAGTGGGTCATGACGTCATTGTTGATGAGTCAGCGATTTGAAGCGAGTTTCAGCTTTTGTGTCAGAGAAGTTGCCTATTAATCAAGGCGTTCAATCTGAACTTGAGAACATGTACGGTATAATTTGAACGTCGTAGCAACAGATGGCGGTCTGTACGGTCTGTATCAGCGTATTCCGAATCTCACCGAACCGGTGGACAACAATGACGTCACGCTGCAGCGGAATAGGAACAAAACTGCTGGAAGGATCGATGGCTGTCATGGCGACTGTGTAAGTGGTTATCTGTGCTACGCTAGCAGAAGTTGGCGAAATTTCCGTACTGCCATCTCGTTCAAAGAAAAGAGAGCATAAACAACTTATTTCTTGAACCGGTAGTAATAACTGGTCCGTTGACATGTTCACTCATAAGCCATTAACATATTGTTTTTACGTTGTGCTCATTACAAACAATACTACAGAACTAATGCAGAACCTGAGTGCAGAACACACCGCCATGACACAACAGTGCACGATGTCATTCGTCTGCTAATTCCCGCCCTATACAAGAACCAATCAGATTCACTGATGGCGGCTGATGGAGACTGCCACCACCTCTGCAAGCTGATGGCACTGGTGCGGCACCGGTGGAGCATCAATGACGTCATCGGTGGAATTCGGAACACCGTGAAGCCATCGGATTGCTCACCGGTGAGATTCGGAATACGCTCTGTGCTACCATAACCTCTTTCGAAATGTGTTTTGCGCGGCCAAGTCGTACGCAGGGTATTTGTTGTCATCGGTTGCGTACGGCACATTCCACAACACAAATCAAATGCTCCGTATCCATTTTTACCGTCGAAGTTAATGTCAACAAATACGTAAGTAATCGTCTTAATCCTCTCCCCATATCCCGACAGTAAGAAAAAACTCACCTCAGTACATGTTTCGAAACAGTTCACATTCCTGCCACTACCGGCGTTACCGTACATATCGGTAAGTACTCTTCTGAATGAACGCCGTACTTGCTAGGCAACTTCCTCTGGCAGATAAATAATACACCTCTGCGAAAGTATAGGAAGATTGAATTCTCTAGGCTCATCGACTAGCCACGTGACGGCATACAGCGAGCCATGACACACTTTGAACTGAACACCCAGTAATACTGATCTAACCTCTAGAGCAGGGGTCGTCAGCACAGAGCGCGCTGGGGCTAGCTTCTCTTACCCGCGGAAAACGCAGTGCACGTTGCGGCATTTCTTGACTCATGAGTAGGGACCGGATTTTTATGTAATTAAATATTATATTCCTTTCAACCTAACCGTATATAAATAACAAATCTTCGCGAATCTTGTAATTGCCATTAATATATTAAAATTTGATACTACATATTTTTACATATTTATCCCACATTACATATTATGGCTTGGTATTACATAAATCTACATATTTAGGTGTTTTATTCATTTTTACTTCTCTAGAAGAAAAAACTTCTGCTGGGGAAGTTTACCATTCGAAATACACAGATTTAAAAGCCTTTTTACCTACCCAAGAAAGGATATATTTCGGGACGAAACATAACGTTCTTAGTTCCAGCAAGGAATAGAGGCACTCATCCCATACCGCCCACTGTAAATATGAGTCAACAAAAGGAAACCTTTCTCATACAACTACCTTGTATTGTAAAAATCACTCAGAAAGTAGCGTTGTCTTCATGCGGTGGAGTGGGACGAGGACGACATGATTTGTCCCGAACTATAATTGTTCTGCACACGTCTTAACAAGCCGTTCCCATGCAATTTACAACCTTATCCACCCTCTTCCTAATCCTTTTAGGGAAAACCCGTGTCAAGTCCGACATGAGCTGCAATAAAGAAGCCGACTTTTGAAAGGAAGCTGGAGTAAAGGAACAAACTGGAAATATGTTCAAAGATTAAAATAAATAGTTTTTCAGGTTATTGCTTGACCTCTTTACTTTAAATTTAGTAGACCTATACGGAAATGGGATTTTCCGAGCAATGAGAAATTATGGTTCTCGGTTGGAGTAATCCCACTCTTCTGAATGAGACGTGAATGTCATTTCATACAAAGTTGTAAATGCCTATAGTTTGAGGTTTTAGTAGGTACTATGTTTCGCAGCTAAAATGCATGTGTCCCACATCTCCTCTTATTTTCTCCTAATGCAGTAAAGCGAAACAGTGCTTGCAGTTCTGTTGTATCATTCATTTCACTCAGTTCTCTAGTTTTATATTATTTTAATGTACCGTTGAAGTAAAATGATATTTTCCATGCAGATATTCTGCGTCATCATACGATGGAAGAGTAATGGAACGGAGAAAAGATTTTCCGGCGCCGGGATTTGAAATTAGAAATCATGGTTCTCAGCTTGGATTAATGCTGATGCTTCTGATCCACTAGGAATGTCACTTTTCAAACAACCCCGGCGTCGGATACCTATCGTTTCAGGTTTTAGTAGGTCCAACTTTGTTTCCCTACTAGGGCCGAACTAAAATGCATGTATCGTCATCTGTCTTATTTTCTCCTAATGACAGTAAAGCGACACATGTGCTGAGTTCTGTTATGAATTCATTTCTCAGTTCTCAGTTTTAGAATATAGTATGCTTAAATCTTGAGTTTATCTACTGCTTTCAACTAACTAAAATGGCTCCTGTATCTTCAACCCTAACGACAAAAATAAAATCATGGATTGCAATGGACGAAGCTTTCCTACAGATGGAAAAATTGCAATGTGTCAAGTGTGCGGTAAAAAATTCGGGTGCTCTGTGAAATCACAACTGGAGAGTCTTACGTATCCTATACCTATCAGATATTGATATTAAATATTTTCATGATTTTACATATTTTGGTACATATTCAGCTTATTTTTCTTACATAAATATGTATATATTTCACACCTTGATATTATATAAAAATCCGGTCACTACTTATAACATAACATAATCATTCACAGAATTGCAGTCGTGCTGTATTGACATAAATTTAATTGAACTTTTCTTAGTTTGCGTATATTCATTGCACGTCTTTGCGCACGCAAAACTCGCAATAGAGAATGTGTTCCGCGACTTCTCCTCTTATACCTCCCTCCTTCCACCTTCCCGTTGTGTTTTGCGGGCTGTATTTCATGTGACGTCATCTTTGCGGACCACTACTCTAGAGCAGCGTTTCTCAGACTTTTTTGAAGTGGGGACCACTTTTTTAAAGTCAGAACAGTTCCGCGGACCACCTTACTCTTGTTCCCTTCGAAAACAAATTTATCATTTTTGTAGCATATTTTAATACTACAGACGTGGACAAATTATTAACAAAATTGACGATTTTTATGATAACTCTGTTTACAAAATTTGACTTTTCAATTTCGACTACCGCACAGTTGACAATTTTGCATATTTCTATCATTACAGTACCGGTAGACAGAAATATGCAAAAATGTCAACTGTAGTTTAAATTGAAGAGTTAAATTTTGTAAAAAAATATATAATAAAAATCTTCAGTTTTGCTAATAATTTATAAATTAGCAAAAATGTCAACTACAGTCTAAATTGAAGAGTCAAATTTTGTAAAACTATAAAATAAAAATTTTCAGTTTTGCTAATAATTTGGAAATATCCAAAATGTCAACTGTATTCCAAATTGAAGAATCGAATTTTGTAAAAATATATAATAAAAATCTTCAGTTTTGCTAATAATTTGTAAATACGCAAAAATATCAAATGTAGTCCAAATTGAAGAGTTAAATTTTCTAAAAATATACAATAAAAATCTTCAGTTTTGCTAATAATTTGTAAATACGCAAAAATATCAAATGTAGTCCAAATTGAAGAGTTACATTTTCTAAAAATATATAATAAAAACCTTCAGTTTTGCTAATAATTTGTAAAAAAATATCAAATGTAGGCCAAATTGAAGAGTTAAATTTTCAAAAATATCAAATGTTTTGCTAATAATTTGTCCAAATTGAAGAGTTATACATTTTCTAAAAATAAGAGTTAAATTTTCTAAAAATATACAATAAAAACCTTCAGTTTTGCTAATAATTTGTAAATACGCAAAAATATCAAATGTAGTCCAAATTGAAGAGTTACATTTTCTAAAAATATACAATAAAAACCTTCAGTTTTGCTAATAATTTGTAAATACAAAAATATCAAATGTAGTCCAAATTGAAGAGTTACATTTTCTAAAAATATATAAAAACCTTCAGTTTTGCTAATAATTTGTAAATACCAAAAATATCAAATGTTTTGAAGAGTTACATTTTCTAAAAATATACAATACAATCTTCAATTTTGCTAATAATTTGGAAATACGCAAAAATATCAAATGTAGTCCAAATTGAAGAGTTAAATTTTCTAAAAATATACAATAAAAACCTTCAATTTTGCTAATAATTTGTAAATACGCAAAAATATCAAATGTAGTCCAAATTGAAGAGTTACATTTTCTAAAAATATACAATAAAAACCTTCAGTTTTGCTAATAATTTGTAAATACGCAAAAATATCAAATGTAGTGCAAATTGAAGAGTTACATTTTCTAAAAATATACAATACATATCTTCAATTTTGCTAATAATTTGGAAATACGCAAAAATGTCAATTGTAGTCTAAATTAAAGAATCATATTTTGTAAAAGTATATAAAAAAATCTTCAATTTTGCTAATAATTTGTCCACGTCTACTAGTATACTTATATTTTAAAATAGAATTAATTAATTAATTATAATAGTTTTGTAATTATATTTTTGTAGCCAATCACAAGTAACTTATAACAAATTCTATGCATTGTTGATTCATCGCTTGCATGTTAGCAGTTAGTTGTTTGAAATCCTTCTTATGTGGTACACGCTGGTAGTTGTCAATGTATCTGTTAAATAGTGCCCATTATAAATAATGGAAAACTGGCTTCGATCCGGATCTTTGAAAAGAAAGAAACATGATGATACGCTTCATTTAGGCAGTGCTAATAGTTCAGAAGCTGTGTGTGAAGAAATAATTTCGTAAATATGACAAGAGTTATTTGGAACTTGGATTTACTTGGTGTGGCAATGAGATTGAACCAAAACCTCGGTGCGTTGTTTGTTACGAAGTGCTTTCAAACGAGTGTATGAAACCTGCGAAATTGAAACGGCACTTAGAGACAAAACACGCAATTGTAAAAAGTAAACCTGTCGTTTAAAATAGGCGGAGTCTAAAATTTTTTATATCGTCATCTGGAAAAACAAATAAAAAGTTAATGCAGAAACATGCCCGATTTTCAACAAGTAAAGATGCAATTTAGCACGTTCTGTTATAGGTGTATGACGTACAGTACGTGCCCATTTCATGGGTGTCGGCAAAACTATCAAGAAAGTCATCAATACATGAAAAGATTCGGTACTTTGGTCCTCTGTTATGAATTCGGGCGGTCCCTGGCTGGGTTACAGCCTCGGCACCAGATATCCAGGGAAAAGATGGCGAGAAACGCCACGTTCGTAGTACTCTAAATACATCTTTTGTTGCTGAGAGTAGAGTGGGAAGTGGGTATACTAAAAGCCAGGTTATGAACCGACTAAACAGGAAGTAGTTGGCAGGGCGAGAGGAAAGTGCGGGTTAGAGGGGTAGTCTCTGCAGCGATGACACTTTGAGTGTGGGGGGTTGGAGGGGGAAAGGAGTAGGGAGATTTTCATTGGACCTCACGTGAAAATGTCGTCTGCTAACGAAAATCTGGCAACAGAATCACGGAGACAATGTAGCCAAACTTCCCAGCTCATTTGCAGTACCACGAGTCGCATTTCGTACCAGCGTTATTAGCTCGTGCTTTCTTAAAACAGTAATTTTAATTACTAATATTGTTGATAGTGTTATCGAGAACTATAGACACTAGTTATTTTAAACATATCGGTGACAAACGCTGGACATGCTTTGAACCTCGCGCCACTATGTGGCAACAGAGCTTATAAGGAGAGCAACAGAACGTCGCTTCCGGTTTAGTCGGTTCATAACCTGGCTTTTAGTATAGACGGGTAGGGTTAGAAATTTCATAAAATATTAGTACTGGGAGAAAAAGTGAAAGGCGATTGCCATGTGCCATTTCCTAACTCTGAGATTTTCAGCTATAGCGTGATACGCAATTCGTTGGAATTTTATTTTTTCTTCTGTCTTTTTGAAGGACCACAAGGGCAGAACTCGAGGACCACAGGTGGACCGCGGACCATAGTTTGAGAAACACTGCTCTAGAGTAAGGGAAAAAAAGTCCCAGAGGAGTTTTCAATGAACAAGCAGTTCTGTTTATACCTGGTAAGGTTTATCTTGTCTCAGTAGCAATAAAACCAAGTCCCTTCAAATGAGGGTGGAGATAATAATAATAATAATAGGTAGAAAAGCGCAAAATATGCATATTTTGTATGTTTGTTCCATGGATGCTTATTCACTACAGAAACTCGTTAGTGATTCGATTCTTAGGCCCAATTGTATAAAACTCCCTGACTAAAGATCAACTTTGATCGAAGATCGAAAAGTAAACCGAGTTCAGACACTTCTTCTATTGTATAAAACTTTTCTGCGATCAAATTACCTTGGTTCAAATGCAATCTAAGTTCACGTGAAAAGGATTTGGCAACATCTCATAAACAGGTGAAATACGTGATGCGCGGACCATGTTATACAGGTTTGTTCAGTGTTGCCAATCTAGCGATTTTAACTCTTTTTCAACAACAATTTCTTTTAACTTTTATATTGCTTAAATAGGGATTTAGTGACCTTTTTAGCACCCCATAGTGACAAAATTTAATCTTTCTTTGTTGATAATGAGAAATCTAGCGACTTTACAACTACTTTTTCGGACTTTCCATATTACACTCTGTTGGAGACACTGTTTTTTTTTGCAATGTAAATAATGGCGGACAATAAGAAGAAGGTTGACTGTTCTCCAAGTTGTTATCATGTTATGGTGTTTGATACTGCTAAACATAATAAAGCTTTATAAAACGACAATTTTCGTTTAGTTACACAGTTAATTGAACATTTATGAATGTACCTAACATATCCATTAATAATTAATGGTTGTTATAAACATAATATAATTATAGGTTATGTCATTTGATACTGCTGAACAGATAGAGCCTTATAAAATATAAGAATGTTTGTGTATTAAGGCAAGAAATTGAAAGAAATATATGTAAATGTACCTAACATATCTATTAATATTAATAATAATGGATATTTTATTTGCACAATCTGTCACTCGTATATTTCAAACAGAAAAGAAATAACTGAACTTGGATCATCTAACTTAATCGGAGAAATTTCTTCAGTCAAAGTTGACTTTAGTTTAAGACAAATTAATCTCAGATTAGACTTTATACAACACAAAATTCCAAGTTCAGCTGAAACAAGGATCAATTTAACCTCTGATCTAAGATTAAATGGTTTATACAATCGGGCCTTAGTCTGCATGAGAGGGCGTGGTATCTTTCACAGGCACCTTCACACAATTTACACACTGGGCTCATGGTAGCCTGTCGTTTTGCAGATCTTGAAATGAAAACCATGCACTGCGAAGCGTGTGATGGTGTGTCTGAGTTCGTAGTACGGTCTCTTCCACTCGTCGGACAGCATGGCCTCTGTTGTATAGAAGTCGCTCCATATTTGTGACCTCTTCGTTCGGAGTTCCTGTAGGAGATTCTCGTACTGGGCAGTAGTTGGTGTCTCAAATCTTCGATATAGAAGGGTTCCCTTGACATGCATGCCACATGCATGCTGAAAGAGGGTTTTTACGACAAACTGTACGATTTAGGCAACTCTACTTTATATGTTTATAGATTGGTTTACAATTTTAATCCGCGTGCGTACTAACGCTAATGTTTTTAACAAGTGAGAATTTACTTACTTACTTACTTACTTACAAATGGCTTTTAAATAACCCGAAGGTTCATTGCCGCCCTCACATAAGCCCGCCAGCGGTCCCTATCCTGTGCAAGATTAATCCAGTCTCTATCATCATACCCCGCCTCCCTCAAATCCATTTTAATATTATCCTCCCATCTACGTCTCGGCCTCCCTAAAGGTCTTTTTCCCTCCGGTCTCCCAACTAACACTCTATATGCATTTCTGGATTCGCCCATACGTGCTACATGCCCTGCCCATTTCAAACGTCTCGATTTTATGTTCCTAATTATGTCAGGTGAAGAATACAATGCGTGCACTTCTGTGTTGTGTAACTTTCTCCATTCTCCTGTAACTTCATCCCGCTTAGCCCCAAATATTTTCCTTAGCACCTTATTCTCAAACACCCTGAACCTATGTTCCTCTCTCAGAGTGAGAGTCCAAGTTTCACAACCATACAGAAGAACCGGTAATATAACTGTTTTATAAATTCTAACTTTCAGATTTTTGGACAGCAGACTGGATGATAAGAGCTTCCCAACCGAATAATAACACGCATTTCCCATATTTATTCTGCGTTTAATTTCCTCCCGAGTGTCATTTATATTTGTTAAACAGGTGAGAATACAACAGCATAATTTTAGATTTCGTTATTTGTAATATGTTTTATTCTTACAAGCCGTACACGTATTTTCTATTATTACAATGGTGATTTTAACCTATAATATAAATGAGTATGTGAACATATTTGATAATACAGAACAATGACTTCATCTCAAATGAAACAGACATGTACTTGACCCCAATAGTGACTTAAATTTTAATAGTAAGAAATTGTCACCCTTGAGTGTACCTTAACTAACTAACTAACAATAATTAGGCTACTACAGGTGGAGATAATAGGAGGGTTGTAAATTTTCAGCATTCCTTTCAAAACCTTGTTATTTTACAGGCTGCCGGAACTCAGTTTCTTGAAAGACAAGCTCAGTGACGGAACTATACAGTACGAAGAGATATATTTTGTTATTTTATTTTGCGCTACAGAATGTATCAACTAGTCCCTTCCGCCACTGGATGGATGGACGGCACCGCTCCACTCCCGCCATCGCCATGACAATACAGACGAAATAAGACATATCTCCTTTCTCTCTCTTTTCACAGTAAGACAAGATACATCACACACAGACTTTAATAACAGCTATCTGATTCTGAGAGAAGTAAGCAGTCTGTGGCTTCTGAGGTCCTGAATTGCGGCGCGCCCTGTGTCCCTGCATCAGTAAACACGCAGCTTTTGTAGCATCACCTTGTGACGAATCAGTGGAATTCGTTCCGTCCGCCCTGTGCCCGCGGCGCCCGATTCGTCGCATCTCCGACGTCTGTGTGTCTGTCCGCGGGCGACCACTGCCTGACGCACGGGGCTTCATATCCTGTCGCAGCCTTGGGCTATTTGAATTAATCGATCTAGCTCTCGTACAACTTGGCTACAGAAAAGGAAGCAGATACCTGGAAGGTGTATTATCTGGCGTGAAGACCCGCCTCTTCTTCTCTCTGGACGAACATCGCCGGAGATCAACTGTCAACAATCTAGTATGCAGTCGTGTAGTTTCTTTACTTCAGCGATCGTTATCCATGCTCTTGTGTGTATTGGTTCGCACGCTCTTATCAAAATGAACTCCAAGAAATATATAAAAAAAAAGAAACAAACTTGTATCAGGCCTATACTTACTTACAAATGGCTTTTAAGGAACCCGGAGGTTCATTGCCGTCCTCACATAAGCCCACCATCGGTCCCTCTCCTGAGCAAGATTAATCCAGTCTGTACCATCATATCCCACCTCTCTCAAATTAATTTTAATATTATCCTCCCATCTACGTCTCGGCCTCCCCAAAGGTCTTTTTCCTTCCGGCCTCACAAATAACACTCTATATGCATTTCTGGATTCGCCCATACGTGCTACATGCCCTGCCCATCTCAAACGTCTGGATTTAATGTTCCTAATTATGTCAGGTGAAGAATACAATGCGTGCAGTTCTGCGTTGTGTAATTTTCTCCATTCTCCTGTACGTCCATGTCTTTCAGCCCCAAATATTCTCCTAAGGACATTATTCTCAAACACTCTTACAAATCTGGCTTTCAGGTAGTAGCTCCCTGTAAAGCAGGTTTGAATAATTTCAAGGACAAATTGTTCCTTAGCCGGGTATCGATCCCGGGACCCTTCGCTTAGCGCGCGAACGCTCTACCGACTGAGCTACCCCAGAAACTATACACGACACCGTCACAATTTTTCCTTTTATATCCACACAACTCACATGAGCTGACGAGACGCCAGAACTCAACTATGAGTGCACACAATACTGTGTGACTTAAAAGCCAGATTTGTATAATACATTCGTTACTGGAGGTAGGTTAACAGAAAGCCACAATTTAAGTCACACAGTATTGTGTGCACTCACAGTTGAGTTCTGGCGTCTTGTCAGCTCATGTGAGTTGTGTGGATATAAAGGAAAAACTCTTAATCTCTGTTCATCTCTCAAAATAAGAGTCCAAGTTTCACAACCATACAGAACAACCGGTAATGTAACTGTTTTATAAATTCTAACTTTTTGACAGCAGACTAGATGACAAAAGCTTCTCAACCGAATAATAACAGGCATTTCCCATATTTATTCTGAGTTTAATTTCCTCCCGTGTGTGTCATTTATATTTGTTACTGTTGCTCCAAGATATTTGAATTTCTCCATCTCTTCGAAGGATAAATCTGCAATTTTTATAGGATTTCCATTTCGTACAATACTCTGGTCACGAGACATAATCATATATTTTGGTATCAGGTCTATACTGATTATAATGACTTTGAACTTAAACTAGATGCATGAGATTTTGATTTAAAACAAGTAACTGTCACATAATGCAGATAAATAAAATTTAATAAAATAATTTCAAGCGAAAAATTGTTCCGGGACCGGGCAACGAACCGGGGGCTCACCAACGCTCTACCGACTGAACTACCCAGGAACTCTACTAGAGCCTACTCAATTATTCCTTTTTTTTATCTACATACGTCAAGTGGGTTGACAAAACGTCAGAGACCCAACATTGAGTGCACAATTTCTGTGTGACTTAAATTTGTGATTTTCTGTTAACGAACAGTAACGTGTATTACACATATCTGGATTTCTTGAAATTATTCAAGTCAGCTTTATAGGGAACTATACCTGATAGTTCAGATTTGTAAGAAAATAGTACAATTTCTGACCTATAGGACTGTAAAACAGGTGTCGTGTATAAGAAATAAAGACAAGATTTTAAAACAAATTGTAAGTACAGTAGAGGAGGCAAGAGCTGTCCTGTGACCTTATCATGTGCCGTAGCTATATCACTAATGGGTATAGAGAGAGAAGATAGGTTTTAGTCTGAGATGAACTTCCGTGTTGGTAGATTCTTATAATATTAACCACCATGAAACAAACTCTCTTTGATAACTCATTCTTTTTCCTAAAGCACAGCTCACAAGCCAGATCTCGCCTCCTCATCCATACAGAACACTTGGTCTTAAATTTCGGTACCACATCAACTGGAAGGAACATCTTAAATTCATTAGCACCAAATTTTGTTTAGCTTCTTTTTATGCTGTTAATTCGGTTAATGAGAAAAAAATGGGAGTATAAGGGTACAGTACATCAGTTATTCATAGATTTCAAAAAGGCATATGACTCGGTTAAGAGGGAAGTATTATATGATATTCTTATTGAATTTGGTATTCCCAAGAAACTAGTTCGATTAATTAAAATGTGTCTCAGTGAAACATACAGCAGAGTCCGAGTAGGTCAGTTTCTATCTGATGCTTTTCCAATTCACTGTGGGCTAAAGCAGGGGGATGCACTATCACCTTTACTTTTTAACTTCGCGCTAGAATATGCCATTAGGAAAGTTCAGGATAACAGGCAGGGTTTGGAATTGAACGGGTTACATCAGCTTCTTGTCTATGCAGATGACGTGAATATGTTAGGAGAAAATACACAAACGATTAGGGAAAACACGGAAATTTTACTTGAAGCAAGTAGAACGATCGGTTTGAAGTAAATCCCGAAAAGACAAAGTATATGATTATGTCTCGTGACCAGAATATTGTACGAAATGGAAATAAAAATTGGAGATTTACCCTTCGAAGAGGTGGAAAAATTCAAATATCTTGGAGCAACAGTAACAAATATAAATGACACTCGGGAGGAAATTAAACGCAGAATAAATATGGAAATGCCTGTTATTATTCGGTTGAGAATC